>OVBA01006935.1:0-15831 GCA_900406435.1 Lepidium aucheri
ATTCTCAGAGTGCCATACATCTAGCTAATAACAGGGTTTGCAGCGAAAGAACAAAGCACGTTCAAGTTAAATATAACTTTATCAGAGATGCAATAGATGAAGGAACAGTCAAGGTCACAAAGATTCATACCTCCATGAATCCTGCTGACATGATGACGAAGGTTCTACCAGGTGAAAAGTTCAGAGATTGTCTCAAATCTCTGAACATGACTGAAATCTAGCTAGATCTCAGTCAAGTCTTCGTCTTGAATCTAAAAACAAAAAAAGGAAGGCGGAGACAGATCTGTTATGAATTTGACAGATCAAAACACAACAAAAAAGGGAAAAAGGGTATTATGAACTTAACTTGTACTTGTTGCATGTTGGTTTGTCGGTGAATGATTCATCTTAACAGGAAATCTCACTGGAGTTCTGCTCTTTGTGTTTGAAAGGAAAGGCAGAGGAATATTGAAGGATTGTTTCTTTGATGGACCGATCTAGGTGGAAGATTAGATCGAAAGGGTTTCGTTACAGAAAAAGGAGCTATGGAGCTGGGTTTTTTGTAAGGAGACAGAGCTAAACTCACTCAAAGTCGTGAGTTAAGAGGCTGTTTATCAGCTCCGGCGGCGGAGCAGGGTTCTGTTGAAGGTAGGTTGACGACAAAAGGTGGAGTTTTGTGAGGGTTTTGTCTAAATTTATTCAAGTGGGCTGAGACATATCCAGCCCAAGAAAGTTTACAGAAGACGGAAGCAGGCCGAGCTAGACCCTTTTCATTTGTAGCCCATCTAGGTCAATGATATAAATACGTTGACCATCTTCATCTTCCGCAATCTCTCTGTAACAAACTCATTTTTTGTACCTAAAACCAGAGCAAGATAGATAACTAGTGGATTCCGGATCTCAACCCGAAGAGAGATGTACCCAGTTCTCTGGGGAACTCTATAATTCTGTGTCTAAAGTTCTTACCTCTCTTCTTCTTCTTCCTTAGACCGAGAACAATCTTCATCTAAATCAAATCATTCCAGCATCGATTCTTCTACAATCGCAAAAGAAGAAATACAATTGTAGCAGGAAAGAGATCCAAAAATGACCCATAATTTTCAAACATTTATAAATTTGTGAGACATCATGATGTATATATATTAGGGAAATGGAACTTAATTATAAGACAACGACAATAACAAAAAGAAAACGATCGATATACCAATGAATCAAAAGCTTATATGCATCATGATGATAATAAAATAATTAAAGAGAAAAAAAGGAAAAAAGATCATACGTATAATATAACATAGGATACGTTTAATACCAAGGATCAATAATATGAAGAATGAAGATAGAACAAATGAAATTGTTTTCATTGAGATTCATATGTATGGCAGCTGCAATTACATGCGAACAAGAGACTTTATTGATATTGAATGCATGACATCTGCACAATTTTATATCTAAACAGATAATAATGCTTCAGTTTATCTCCTTTAACCTCAAATTGCATAATTTTCTTTCTACATTTATTTTAACAGGATATTAATGATGAATAATTTTCTCCTGACACTCATTGAACCACTTGGTCAAAATACTCCTAATTGTCTCAAGATGGCATACAATACGTCCTATAACCTTCATTCACGGAGGACTGCAACAAGGAACATTGTCAAAATGTTTATAGAGAGAAACGATGCTCTTAGAAAAAGGTTTCGCGTAGTAATCAAATAGTACCCATTACAACAAACATGTGGAAGTGTCAATCAATAAGTAATTGTTACTCTAATTCATATTTTTCTATAGTTCCTTTGCATATATTATACTCCATCCGTTTCATAATATAAGTTGTTTTGCTTGAATGCTCGTTGATTAAGAAACTTTTTGTTTTTTGTATTCTCTAAGAAAAATTATTATTTTATCTCAACATTTAATTAAAGAAAGGAAAGATAAATGAGCTAAAAAGAAAATAAAAAAATGAAAAGAAATATGAAAAATTGATTTTTTTTTTTACTTTTTGTCTTGGTTTTTGGAAATCAATTTATATTCTAAAACAAAAAAAAACTTCTAAAACAACTTATATTATGAAACAGAAGGAGTATATTGATTTTTTTTGACAAAAACAACTCCATTAATTAATTAAAGCAAGTGTGAGTTGGTACAACAAACATTAAAGGCATTCCTCACTAACATATCTACTTCAGAATTGAATCTTCGAGAGATCCAAATGAAATCGATGAAATCAAAAGATTGGAGAAGGCTGGATATGTCCCCTAGGACTCCATGGATCTCCAAAATAGGTGAACCTGACTTTATGGCTCGAATCAAAGTACTAGAGTCTGACTTTACCTCTAGTCTCGTGAATCCTTTATCAATCGCAATTTCCAGCAATTGCCTCATTGCAATCGTTTCCGCCATAAGAGCAGAGGTAACAAATCGATCAACTGCTGAGCCTTCATCTACTCTGTGATCACCGGCGAAGAAGACCCAGGCCATTCCGGCTTCTCTAGAGCTCGATTTCCATGATGCATCAACTAGGCTGTAAGCTCCTTTCTAGAGTTGCGATTTGGTTTTTGCTGTGACAAATTCTTCTGTCTCTGCACCTTAATTTGTGCCTCACTCCATTCTCTAGCATCTAGGATAGCTTTGCAGAGATTTTCTTCAACTGAGAAGTTTCGATTTTTGAATATAAGGTTATTGCGGGCTTTCCAAATTACACATAGGATCCATCCCGCAAGCTCAGTATCCATCTCTCCAATTGGCAGCAAGATCTTGAGTTTCCTCAGATTACTCCAGGTAATACCCATCTTTACCTATCTCAGTTGTCGTATCAATTTCTGCCAGATTATGTAGTGGGGCTAATTCCTAAACTTTCTTTGCAAAAGCGCAATGAAAGAACAAATGATGCATAGTTTCCGGTTCCTTACATCTCAGGCAATTGTCATCTATCGGAACTTGTCTATGTGCTAGTAGCTCACCAATTGGCAGTGCTCGTGACAGCAATTTCCAGAGGAAGAGTTGTAGCTTCGGTGGAAGTTTTGTCCTCCACACATCCTGCAACCACTTCTGTGGGTTTTGGGTCTCTCTCTCTCTCCTCTATTTTTGTATTGATCCATAGCAGAGTAGTACCCTGTTTTAACCGTATAATCACCACTAGGATGTTTCAGCCATATCAGCTTATCCTTTGTCCCTTTCTTGCTCAATTTGATGCTCATGACTTCCTTTTCTACAGATGCAATCAGCGCTCGAATTCTGTTAACATCCCATTCCTTTGTTTCCTCATTTATAAGCTCAGAAACTAACATGTTTGCTTTTCATGCAGGGGAAGGTCCTAAGATTCGAGTTTCTTGAGCAGATGACAACTAAGAATCTTCCCAGATTTTCACCGACGATCCAGCACCCACTGTCCAGCCTATGTGTTGTGTGATGAGGTCCCATCCAGCCAGTATTCCTCTCTATCCATGAGAGCTAGTACCTCTGGGTTTACAGGTGAGGAAGTGCTCATCTTTACAATACTTAGCTAAGAGGATTTTAGCTAGTAAGGAGTTTGGCTGATGAATCATTTTCCAGCTTATTTTAGCTAGCATCGCTTTATTCACTTCTTGGAAGTCTCTAAAACCCAGTCCTCCATTTGCTTTCGATCTAGTCATTTTGCTCCATGAAACCCACGCCATACCTTTCTTTTCAGGGTTAGAGTCCCACCAGAATGTTGTTATCACCGACTGTAGTCGTTTACATAGGCTGATCGGTAACAGAAAGCATGACATTGTATACATAGGCATTGCAATTAGGATGCTCCTTAGCATTATCTGTTTACCCGCCTATGATAAGAACTTGTTTGCCCAGCTAACACTTTTCTGCTTAACTCTGTCAATAATTTTCGCAAACAGGTCCTTCTTCTTTTTGTCAAAATGTTCCGGCAAGCCTAGGTATTTACTCATTCCTCCTTAATTTTCAATCTGCATTCATCTTTTATTCTTCTTCTTTCCTCCAGCGGTGTTTTCTTTAAAAAAAGTGATGGCTGATTTTTGTCGGTTAATCATCTGTCCTGATGCCTTTTCATACTTTGTTAAGATCTCCCTTAGTGTCCTTAAGCTTTGCTTGTTATCTTTACAAAAGAACATAGTGTCATCCACAAATAGTAGATGATTGATTTGGGGACTGGCTTGTGAGACCTTTAGACCTAGCATTTTCTTGTCAGCCTGTGCTTTATTGCATAATCCAGTTAGTACTTCACTGCAGAGGATGAAAATATAGGGTGATATTGGGTCCCCTTGGCGAATTCCTCTTTGCGGTTTCACACTACCCATGGCTGATCCATTGACTATGAACTTGTACGTAACTGATGTTATACACTCCATTAACCATAGAACCCATGTTTCATGGAAACCTAGTCGTTGTAGCACCTTCCTTATAAAACCCCATTCTAATCGGTCGTATGCTTTGCTCATATCCGTTTTAATGGCTACCGACCCATGTTTTCTTGCTTTTGATGTTCTTACAGTATGTAGAACTTCATGAGTGATGAGGACATTGTCTCCTATTGCTCTCCCGAGGATAAATGCTGATTGATTTGGTGCTATAATCTGCTGCAGTGGTGGTCTCAGTCTTTTTGATAGGATCTTTGCAATAATTTTATATGAAACGTTGCTTAATGCAATTGGTCTATAATCTGAAACTCGTTTAGGACTTTGCATTTCAGGAATCATCCTTACAAGCATTTCATTAACTGTTCTCGGCATTTTACCAGAAAGGAAAAACTGACTTATTTCCTTTGATATAACAGGGCCCATAAGCTTCCAATTGGATTGAAAAAAGTCTGCTGAAAATCCATCAGGTCGCGGCGCCTTTTCTCCATTGATAGAAAGTAAGGCTTGCAGGATCTCTGCTTCTGTGGGTATAGCTATCAGCAGTTCATTATCTGCTTCAGTGATACGTGGGGTCAGAGCCTCTTCAACAACTTCATCACAATTCGCAGGTTCAGATTTGTTTATTGTGTCAAAATACTCTGTTATCACCCTTGATATTTCCTCATCTTTATATACTGCCTCACCATCAGTATTTTCTAGCACAAAGAGTTTATTTAAAGCTCTTCTAGCAGCATGAAAAAACTTGGTGTTTTTATCACCAAGATTCAGCCATTGTATTCTACTTCTCCGTCTCCAAAAGGCTTCTTCTGCTGCATAGGCTGATTGGAGTTTCTGGGATATCTCCCTGATACCTTGTTCATTTGGTGTAGGCAAATTCATTGCTTCTTGGAGCTCTTGCTTGGCATTTTCTATCATGATTCTGCTGTCCTTCTATTTCTTTTTTGTCCACTATATAATTTCTGTTCTGATAGCAGCCAATTTTTGGATCATCGTCTGATTGCTATCCTTTCTCCAAAATTTATCAACAATGTCTCTAAACTCTACATCCCCTGTCAGTCTTCTATCGAATCTGAATATTCCTTTTTTCTTTTTCCTTTCAGGTTCCAAGCAGGTGATTAATGGCTTATGATCCGAGCCTTCAAAGCACAAGTATTCACATCGGCTCGAGGGGAATAATTTGATCCAATCTCAGTTCGCTAGAGCCCTATCCGGCCTACATCTGACCACATAATCCTGCCTTACTCCTCTCCAAGATAGGAAGTCTCCTGAGTGTTTGAGATCATAGAGATCGCCCTTTGATAGGAAGGTTCGAAAATCAGAGAAAGAGCTTTCAGTTCTAGGTGGGCCTCCTTGCTTCTCTGCGTTACAGGTCAGGTCATTAAAGTCTCCCATTAGTAGCCATGGTGAATCTCTGGCCTCTTGTTTCCCAATTAGGTAATTCCATTGTTCTTTTCTTTGTACTCTGTCATTATCGCCATATATGAACGAGGTAAAAAACATCTTCCCTTCATATCTTATGCAAGTTTCTATTGCGTTTGCTGATGTTTCTCTAATACTGATCACCACACTGTCCTTCCATAGGAGTGCAAGACCTCCACTTCCATGCCCCTGTGGAGATACTAAGGTCTGATTGGTAAAACCCAATGCTTGAATTACCTTTTCAACTACTTGATCTGCATTTTTGGTTTCCATTAGGAAAATTATATCAGGAGCATATCGTGTGGACAGCTCCTTTAGTCTATGAACTGTCAAGGGGTTTCCTAAACCTTGACAGTTCCAGCTCAATTTCTTTAAGGAACAGGAGGTGATGGATTCTGAAAATCCATCTGTTTCTTCTTAACTGCAGGTATCATTGGGGGAGCTCTTGGTATGCTAGGTTCTCCTGTTTGAAAGACAGATAAGTATCTATTCCCTGACCTCCTTTGCAGTCCAGTTGATGTTTTGGCCTCGAGATTCAGCTTCCTTTTTGGGGAGGGTTTTGCACCTGCTGGTTTCCTTTTCCTAGGTGCTCTTGGGCTTATTAAAACACCCTTCCTTTTTGTTACAGGCTTATCCGTGTTTCTCCCTTGACCAGAGGGTTCAGACCGAGTTAACTGTGTGTCAAACAATGGTCCCAAATGGCATAAAGCTGAGGTATGTCTTTGGGGTTTCTCTTGCTCTGTTTGTGGGGATATTGTCTCCTTTTGATTTGGCGAGTTAGGACCAAGTCTGTGTAGGGCTGAGACTCTCCCTTCCATGGGACTTACAATAAACTCTGTACCTTGAGCCTCTTGTTGTTCTGTGGCTGAGTTAAGCATTGCTGCCTTTGCCATTTTGATAGCCGTTTCCTGGAATTCACCTGATACAATTGTCTGGAGAGTTCTTTCTTGTCTAACCATGCTTTTGTTTTTATCAGCACAAGCAGCATACTGATTCATTACATCTTTAAGTGCTCCCACCGCAATAGCTAAGGTTTCAGGTGGGATTTCAGCCTCATCAATGGTTTGTACTGATTCTCTCTCTAGAGTAGGTCTTCTACTTTTCTGAGAATCCAAAGTTTCCTTTTCTCTCTGATGATTCTCTGCACTCTTCTCAGCTCTTTTAGGTACTTCTCGCCATACAGTAGCTGAGTTTCTCATTGTGTTGCGCAGGTCAAAACAGGAGGCCGTTTCTTTATACTGTCTATCGTATTCCCGATGACTTCCATGTCTCAAGGAGCTATAGTAAGATGCATTCGACATGTTGTGATTTTTTTGAATTTGCCCTGATGAGATTGTTCTCAATCGTGAATCTTCTTTCCTTGGTGCACCAGCAGGTCTCCTCCGATACTGTTGTGATATTTCCACATTTTTCTGGCTCCAGGCTTCCTGCTTACTTGTAGCACCTGATTGATTGGAGTTACTCTTATATTTATGGTCATGATCATCTGTCCGGGCCTCCTTTGTTGGAGCACTATACTCACATTCCTTCGCTTCATGACTTAGGCGATGACATATATGACAAAAATTTTCCTAGTTTTTCGTAGACTAAGTGGGCTTTAACTACTTCCCCTTCCGCAAATTCAACAAGCTAAGTAAAGATAAGAGGTTGCAGACCATTTATCAGTACTTTCATTCTGGCTGAAGTTGTAGTAATATCACATTCCAAGTATTGGCCAATATCCTTCCCAATACTAAATAGTGTCTCCTGGGACCAGAGATGGAGAGGTATCCCTTGTACTTGGATCCATAAGGGAATCATCGCTGGAAATGCTTCATCTGTTGTAGCTTCCCATCTTTGAAGGATTAACATCCACTTTACAAAATGGTAGGGTTTATTCTGCAACACCAACTGGATATCTGCTTCATTTTTGAATTGAAACTGGAACCTCCCCTGTCCCAGTTCAGAGCCTATAGCCTTCTCTGAAGTTCTCCAGTGTTCAGATAGGAACGGTATCAACGACCAAATTCTTTGCTATTTTTCATTCGTGACTCGTCCTATCAGAGTGAGTTTATGTTTCTCAGCTATAGCTGAGGAGTCAAAAGAAGGTACCTTAACTTTTGATACTCTTGGTTCATATCCAATCGTTGCTAAGCCTTTGCCCTTGGCTTCATAGGGAATTCTCTGAGACATATCTTCCCTTAATGCTGGTTGTAGGTAAGTTGTTGTTGTTGTAGCAGGAGTATCAAAACCAGGTACAGGTTGTGCTTTGGTAGAGTAGTGGTAATACAGGTGTGTAGCAGAAAAGCTCCTTACCTACCCGTTGCTTCCGAGCTACTCTTTCCTTGTAAAGATTGTACTACAGTTCATCACATACAGTGAGATTATTCTTCCAAGATCCAGCTTTGAGGCAGCTTCTATTTGGAGATTAGTTTCATAATGGCACTTCCACTTCAAGGGGTTACAGGGTTAAGTCCTCCACTCTATCCTGACTCATCAAGCCTGGAAACATACTACAAATTTCTTCAATCTGCCGTGGTTTGAAGGAGAGGTTTGAAGAAATTTTGCCGAAAATAGGTGCCTCTTTCAAGTGTTCTTCATTAGGGTAAACTTTGTTGAAGCTTGTTTACCTAAAGAGGAAGTAAGTTTGAAAGTTTGTTCTACCTAGGAGATCGTGCCTGAGAGCATTTGTGGTTTTTATAGAGGGAGTATATTGATTAGTTTTGTTTTTACATATATAATCACATGTGCCTTACATGGTTATCATAGTTCATTATGTTGAACACACTTGGACACTTAAGAAGTTGATCATCAGTTTCAAACACGACTGTTGACAATGCAACAACTAATACTTCTCCTTTAAGGAAGTTTGAAAGCAGTTTTACTTTAGGTTCAAAGTTGCATTCGTCTTAGATGGGGATATGCTACATATGATATGTAGTGGACATATCATTAATTTGATTGTCAATGATGATTTAGCTCAAGTAGATGTGCAATCTGCAATGTTATATGTAATGTTAGATCATCTACTAATAGGCAAAAATTATTTGAGCTAAATGTTGAGTTCGAAAAGATGACAAGGGATAGTTTACCGCTAGATGTGAAAACCAGGTGGAATTTAATATATCTTATGTTGAATAGGGAAATTAAGTATCGGGATGCATTTGAGCTGAGTAGAAAGGCTAATGAAATGCATAAGAAGTTCAATAAGTATTGAGATGGGCTAAAAAATATCAAAAAAGTATTTATTGTTGCAACAGTGTTTGATACTAAGAAGGAAACACTTACATGATATTAAAGATGAATTAAAAATACTTAACATTTTGCATATTCTTGATAAGATTGAAGAGTGTGACAATCTTGAGAGAGATGATATATGTGTGATTCAAATTATATTAGTTTAACAATTGTTTTTTTAGTTGTTTCAGTGTTTGAAAATCCTCTCAAAAATAAATTTAAAATGGTTAGTTTTCAGTCATATACATTTTTAAAAAATTGGTTTTTAAGATTTTATCATCTAAATCGGCTTCTATTTTAAAGTCAAAGCTTTAAAAAACATATAAAATTTTCATCAAACATAATTTAATACAACATCAGAGATCTTGAAGAACATACACCGTAAAGATCAACATTACTTAAACTAGATATGTACCCGCTCTACGCTGCAGTACTGTTTCTAAATTTTTTTGTATAACGATGTGATAAATCCAAAAACAAAGAGATAATGATTAAAATCCTTAGTTTTTGACTTCAATATTGATATTAAAACCCCATGCAAAACAAAGCTTTAAACTTTATACGCGAAATCCTTAGCACATAGAATTTGAAAACACACACAAATATACAAGTTTTTTCTTCTCTAGCTTTTGTCTCGGTACCCAAACAAATTCAATCAAGAACTTAAAAGGAAATAGAAAATAAAGTCATCAAAAAATTAGGAACCGCATGACTCTTTGGTCTTTACCATGTTCCACTTTACAACTCTTTGCATTTCAGAATTTCATCGGGACCATATAAATCTCAAATTGATGTCTGCAACTATTAGTGGCTACTATATTCATACTTGTAACCGTTGTCAAATGATATTTGATCAAAGACTGGTGTAGTTACCTCTTGGATACAACACCAAGATGATCCACTATATTCACTACTGCCTTTGCTACATACTCTTTCAAAGTCTTTATCACTCAGCAATCATCATCAAATTTTACTATCCACATTAATAAACTTTGTTGGTCATTTTATATTGTAATAGTACAGGTGTTAAAGCCATTTGAGTTTGCGCACATTATGAAAGTAGATACTGTATTTGAGTTTCTGCATAGTACATGATTAGTTGTTGGAATTGTTGTGCCCCCAAACATCTCCACAACCTTTTTTTCTCCTGAAAATCAAAATTAAGAGATCATTTATTCCACTTGAAAGTTATATTTCTAACAAATTGGAAACGCAAAACAAAAATTGATATGAGAGAGAGATCTCTAAGATACACAAAAATATAAATTGGAATCATATACACATAGGTAAGAGCACATTTTGAATTTAGTTCATTACTAATAAAAGCAAAACCAATAGGCAAACACACGTAATGAGATTTATATATGCGAAGAAACAAAGTAAGATAAGCAACTTCGACTCACATATATAAAACCAATCTAAGCGCTACAAACAGTACGAAATCCAGCCGATCAAAAACGAAAAGGGTGGAAAAATGGAGTGACGATCCTTTTGTTCGCTCTCTCTCACCAAGGTGTCACGCTACGCCACATAACAACATGATTAACGAATACTTTCACTCAACAGCCTCTCCAACAAATACACCCTATGAGCATCTTTGAGATTGTAGCTTTCACCAAAATCAGTCATCATTATGTTATTAAAGAAAATAAAGTGAATAAATCTTTTTCACTTTAAATTTCCCACCAGCGAACTCGGTTTCAGCAAAATTAAAGTGAATAGAGTGGTCACCAGGATCCCATGAATGAGACTCATAAGAAATCTCACCTGATTGAACTGTTAGATGCATCAAAAGCTCACTCTTATTGCCAAAAATCTCATTGGTTGAGATATGTTCACCTCCGCCTGAGAGTAAAATGTAACACTACCTAAAAACTTGCTTCGTGAATCATGAGCAGCCTGATTATGAGAACCCATTTAAAAAAGGATCAAACTAAAATTAGATATATGTCATCAGAAGTAGTAATAGCTACCAATCTAATTCATGTACTAATACAAGTCATTTTTCTCGTAGTAACAAAACGCAAGGAATAAATATTGTCGCTTCAATTCCTTCCACCTAGGTTTCTTTTGGTTTTTCAATAACGATAATCCAGGGATGAAAAGATGAAAGAAAAAAGAACATACTTCAGTTTCTTCGTCTCCATATTCCTGGAAATTGGTGATCTGACCTCCCGAGAACGCTGATAGCTATTTCATTGCTTTGCTTGAGCTTCCCTATACACAAGCTGTCCTCAACGTTCAACATCTGATTATTTAACTCATCTTAGATTATTTCACCTTTGAGTATAAACCATAAGAACTCTGACCTAAATTTCAGGAAGAAACGGTAAGAGAGAATTCCTCATTTCAGAGTTAAGAGAAAACCCCCAACAAAGAATAAATAATGATTTTACCAAAAGTTTGCTTGGAGAGAAAGCAGAACTCTTTCTAACATTCCGTCAAGTTCCAAAAGACAAACTGGTTATCTTTTTATTAGATGGTGTTTTTCTTAGATTGTTAAAATTTACCAGAAACTGATGAAGACTTGTTTGAATCCGATAAGAGACCTTTTGATTGTAGGCAAGATTTCAATCAGCAGTTTTTAGATCTTGTGCCCTGAAGATTTCATAGGCTATTGAAGAAGAAGAGAATTGCTACCAAGATTTGTGGATTAGATGAGAGAGTGAAAATTTATCCTTGCCAATGTTAGAGAAGGAGTGTGTGAAGGTTACTCGAAGCAATTATTTGGATATTTAAGGTTGACATTAGGAAAAAAAGATTGAAAGAGATATTAATATTTACAGAAGATGAAAAGATTTATTTTATTTGATGAAACTCATGGATGATAAAAGATGAAATGTTTCACGAAGAGGCGAAAGAAGAAGTGATGACGATACTAATCAACCTATAACTTGATGACGTGCAATAATTTTGATAACATATTTTAATCTTACAATCTAATTAGCTGATAAAGAAAGTTAAATTCGCTGATGTGTCGAATGCTGGAGAGACATCCTCTCTTTTATATATATAATGTGTCTCAGAGACACATCCTTTGAATTTCGGGCAGGCATAGGCAACCATCACAAATGTTGTAATAAGCATTGTAGTCTTTTTCTTCTTGGTGAAGATACTCTCCTACTAGTGGGCTTTTTGGCCGTGGAGATTTGGAGAGGCGTCTTACTCTAGAAGAAGAGGTGGATGCAAATACTCTAAGATTTCTATAGGATTCCTTTCATTTTTGAGTTTATGAATCTTCGTTAGTAAAATAAAACATTATATAGAATTTAGAGGAATTACTAAAAATGTCCTATTCAAAATGCATACCTCCTGATGATCATTTCTCTCTCCCAATTTTCAGAAAAGGTAGATTTTGAAAAGGGTACATGACAAAAGGAGTATTTTTGAAAATCTCTTTAGAATTTATAAATTTTCTTTTTATGGAAACTGTGCATATTATAATACACATGTTCCATATGAAAAGAAGTTATGAAGAAAAGGAAGAAAATTTTTTTGAAGTTAAGAAGGAAGAAGAAACCGTGAAATTTTTTGGAGACGAGATAGAAGAAGAAAAAGATATTAAAAGAAAATGAATATAAAAAGAGTATCAATATATTTAATTAGGCGTGGTAGATAAAAATATTTATTTTTAAAAGATTTTTCATCTAAATTGACTTATATTTCACTAAAGAAATTAAAATTGAATAATATTGTGTAATTAGGAAAAAATATATTCCAACAAAATTCCTTTAACAAGAAACAGTTGCAAAATGTTCATTAACTTCAACATTCAAAGAAATTATATGATGGAAGATTTCTGCAAATGAAACAACAATGTGCAATACTAGTAAATTTTGCTAACTAATGACGTATATAATATAGATCTCATTAAATGAAACTTAACGTTTGTAAGAAGTTACATCAAATTTCATTATACATTTAATCAATGACTGAGTCTAAAAAGTTAAATCATGTAATTTTTTAGTAATCAAAATCTGAGAATGTATTTAAAACTTAAAGTTTATAAAAAAATACAGCATATATTATTACAATTTTCATATTAAAAAACAAAAGAATCTCTTTAATGGAAAAATCGTCAACACATTTATTTTCCAGTCAAGTAATGGATCATCCAACAAATCTTCATATATAAATTTGAGTATTTACAATTATCAATTCAATAAGTAAAAAAAATCCAAAAATATATGTCCATAATCGTAAAATCATTAGATACATATACATGAGTCATTAGGTTCAACATGTAACCAGCAGAATAATCACTAAACATAGAATAACTTGCTAATGGTTGCGTAATCAAGTATTAATAATTTTTTTTTGTCAACGACTGGATCGACAAGACTCGATCCATAGCCTAGTGCACAACCTAAAATCCCTTTTAATCCTACTAGTGTAGTGGGGAGAAACCGAACCCCGGTGCCCTGAGTCATTAACTCGATCATCCTAACCACCAGACTGAGAGTAACTCGACAATTAATAAAAAAAATTTAAAACATAGAAACTATTTTAAACTTAATTATTAATTACTACATCCCAATGACATGAAATTGTTAGAACAATAAAAAAGAATTAAGCTTAAATTCTAGTAGCAAAAATTCCAGCATGTATCCAAATTTGTTGAATTTGCTATTAATAGTTTGATAAAACCCGAGGTAATATAGAATAAAACAAAGTTAACATTTCCTCAGACAAACAAACAAACAAAATACTTTATCTTCTTTACAAAATTAAAAGAAGAGCAAGTAAATAAGTCAGAATTGGCCTAAGTGTAAGAAGAACATTAGACGTTTTCTTTATTGCCTATGAACTTCAAGCTGTTTTGAGTACGATCGGTTGAATAACTCTCCACTCTATCTATATAGCTCACTATTTATATTTACTATCTTGGACAATATCACTTACTAAATCTATATAAATTCAATTTACAATTCAATAATACGTTTCGTTCTAAATATAAATTCAATTTCATGATTTCGATGTATGAAATCTATCCCAAGTCTCATTCTAAATTTGTGTTAATTCAACAACCAAATACTTTCTTAAAGAAGGAAAAAAACGAATCTTGATCCATTGTTTTTGACCGATGTGGATCAGAACTTCTAAATCTTTCTTGACCCTTACACTCTTAGTGACCCCTTCGATAGATAAAGGATCGAATGGTTTTCTTCTATATCGCTCAAATTTGTGTTCGTATACTTGTTGTGTGCAACCGTACCATCTTTCTCTTTGAGATCAATATATATATATATATATGAGACACACACAATCTTCCACTTCTCCTTTATTTTAATAAAAGATCAAAGGACACCACTTACATTTTTTTATTAACCACCCCATATATATATATAAAAGATCAAATATACAATGTTGATAAATTAATTAACGACCATATATATATATATATATGTTGTATATAGAAGCTTTACATAATATGATTGGGTAAGGAAGGAGGGTTATCAATACACTCAATTCTAATGTCGTTATTCGAAACCGATCTATCACGGTATCGACTTCCATATTAGAATCTATAACTTTAATATAAACTTGAACTTTATAATTAAACCAAAAAATACATCGACCACATATAACGGGAGATATTCTTACATTTTCCCACTTGGTCATTCTGTTGACTTAATGGTTTTATATCTATAATGTGTACTTTATATCAAGTTCATTAATCCTTTAATTATGGTAATAAAATCAGAACTGATCGGATTATGGCGGTTGCCCATCATTGAACGACAAGTTCCCTACCATGCATCACAACCAATTCTAAATTTATTCTTTTCTTTCTTTAATATTGAGAAATACTTTAATTCTCAAATACAAATGTTATCTTTAAACCAAAATGTATACATATATTATAATGATATCATATTTTACGAGACAGAAACATATCCTTAAATGAATTTAAATCTTACAAACTCAATGAGCATAGCATAACTAGAATAGCAAGGTCTTATCTATAACACCCATACGCTGTACATGGCCAATAAACGTCTTAGATGGTAATCCTTTAGTTAACGGATCTGCTACCATCATGTCCGTCCTAATGTGCTCAGAAGTTACTCTATATTTATGTACTTTTTCTTTCACTGACAAGTACTTTAACTCCATGTGCTTAGCACCTTTTGAGTACTTGTCATTCTTAGAAAAGTAGACAGCTGTTGAATTATCACAGTAAATTCTCAGCGGCTTGGCTATTTTGTCGACAATCCCAAGTCCTAAGATAAAGTTCCGCAGCCATAATGCATGAACTGTGGCCTCAAAGCATGCACAAATTCGGCCTCCATAGTGGAAGTAGCAATGAAAGACTGCTTTCCACTCTTCCAAGATACTGCTCCCCCAGCTAATAGGAACAAGTAACCAAATGTTGATTTTCTGCTCTCAACACATCCGACATAATCTGAATCTGAATATCCGATGATACCTAGGTTATCAGATCTCCTATATGTAATTATGAACTCTTTGGTGCCTTGCAAGTACCTGAGAACTTTCTTTGCAGCTTTCCAGTGGTCCATTCCGATATTATTTTGATATCGACCCAACATACCAACAAGAAAGCTTATATCTGGTTGAGTGCATGTCTAAACATAGTTCAAACTCCCAACCACTGATGCATAGGGAATTCTTTCCATTTTTTACGCTCCAGTTCATTCTTTGGGCATTGCATTTTACTAAACTTATCCCTCTTCTGAATTGGAGCTTTTCCTGTGGAGCAATTTTCCATCCTATATCTCTCTAAAATTTTATTGATATATCTTTTCTGAGACAAACTTAACAGTCTTTGTGATTTATCTTGAATCATTTTTATCCTGATCACATAAGATGCCTCACCCATATCTTTCATTTCAAAGTTCTT
>OVBA01006936.1:0-15643 GCA_900406435.1 Lepidium aucheri
TAACTACAAAGTAGACTTTATTTTAAGTCTACAGTGTAGATTATAAATTAACTCTACTATGTAGACTTAAAATGTAGTATATAGACTTTACTTGTAGACTTACGAAGGTTAAAACTGTAATTGTGGTATCTGTTTTTTTGTTTGTTCATTAAGGAGAATATTATAAATTCACAAGCCTTTTGAATTAGTTTTGCATTTGACTCAAATAGGGGTCTAGTTTTGTATTTAAAATTAAATTTTAGGTCATTTTAGTTAATTCCCCCATATATATATATGTATGAAGTAGAATATGTTATTTTCAAATTTTACTCCTTCAATTAAACCTAACAGAGAGCTAATGGGAAGAATTAGATTCTTATCAATTGAATAAAAATGTAAAATCATCTTAATCTAGACATGATATGACTTCAAAATTGTATTTTGTGCCATGGTGGATCCTCATATTTAAATACCTGAACTCTTAATTCATATATGGAAGTGGATTTATAATTGTAATAATTTTATTTTGATAAATAATTCGATATATTAAAACACTTTGATATATAAGATTAGTTAATATGTATATACAAATATATATATATATATATACACGTACATTTGAAGTCAAATATTTAATTAACATAGAAATTAAAATAATATTAAATATATTCACATAAGATCTAATGAATTGCCAATAAATAATAAATTAATGTTAAATTAGAAAGACTAAAAACAAAATTAGAAAAAAAACTCTAATGACTAATATATATATATATATATATATATATATATGTATATAACAGTGTTTGGACAAGAAATATACATAACTTCTGTAAAGCATATAAAAATGGGCAAAATTATGATTATGTAATAGAATCAATTGGATAAAAATTATATATATATATATAGAATATGTTATTTTCAAATTTTACTTCTTCAAGTAAGCCTAAAAGAGAGCTAATGTGAAGAATTAGATTCTTATCAATTGAATAAAAATGTAAAATCATCATAATCTAGACATGATATGATTTCAAAATTGTATTTTGTGCAGTGGTGGATAATCATATTTAAATACATGAGCTCCTAATTTATATATGGAAGTAGATTAATAATTGTAATAATTTTATTTTGAAAAATAATTTGATATATTAAAATACATTGATATATAAGATTAATTAATAGATAAAGCATTAGAAAGTAAAATATTATATTGTTATTGGAATAAATAATACTGACATGTATGTATATATATATATATATATATATATATATATTAAATAAAATGGAAAACATGATAAAATAGTAAAAAATAAAACATCATCATCTTTTATTAATCTTCTAAAAATAAATAAGTTTTGCTCCAAAGGCACTTTCATACTACTATCTTAAAAAATAAAATTTTAACCACGTGATAAAATGATTCATTCAACTATGGAACCATATATTGTAGTTAATCATCCAGATACAATTATTATACGAATTCAGTTATACAAATTAAAACTCTGGAAAACTGAGAAATTTACAAAAAAAAACAAAAAAACAAAAATAAAATCGTAAAACCGATTCCAATTCATAGAAAAAAGATTTTCTACTTTTTTATTTTGCAGTCATCTTCGGTCCAATAACCTAGTACCACCATCACCAAAATCCACATATGGAAAAGCTTAACCTTCATAGATTTGGTTAAATCAGCCGATTTCTTCCAATGATAGATAGCTGAGGAATAAAAGGAAGCTTGAAACTCTCTCTGTATTATAACATTTTACTGGATGATCTCCAAGTAAGGAAAACACAACTCTTTTACAAAGTATACAAATAGATCTCGAACGTGATTGTGATCAATAACTATAGCTAATCAATGACTACAATTAATCATGATCGTGTGTTGAGAAATTGGCATAACAGTTACGAAAACTCTGCATCTTTCAAAGTGTCGTTTGTAGTCTTCTATTGTTGAGTGTCATTGGGCTTCACTGGGCCTTGATCACTATTCTGACTTACATCCCCCCCCCCCCAAACTTAAGGCGGGTTTNACACCAAGTTTGGTCCGATTGAGAACAAAAAGTCTTCGAGAGAGCGGCTTTGTAAACATATCAGCAACTTGAAGTGCGGTTGAGATATGTCTTGTCTTAATGTGACCAAGAGCAACTTGTTCTCTGATGTAATGAAAATCAGATTCAAAATGTTTTGACCGCTTGTAAAGAGCATGATTAGTGCTTAGATAGACAGCAAAGAGGTTGTCACACTGAAGCAAAGTAGCATGATATTGAGAGAGTTTAACATCACGTAAAATCAAAGAAATCCACGTGATTTCTTGTGTTGTTTTGGCTAGAGCTCTGTACGCACCTTCTGTTGAGGATCTAGAAACTGACCGTTGTCTCTTAGATGACCATGATATTAGATTTGGACCAAACATGGTACAAAACCAGTTGTAGATCTTCGAGTATCTGGACATCCAGCACAATCACTATCACTATATGCAGTGAGAGAGAAATCAGAATGTCGATGGGTGAGTAAGCCCATGTGGAGAGTGCCTTTCACATGTCGAAGAACACGCTTAAGAAGGGCAAAATCAGACACAACAAAGGAGTGCATCCTTTGGCAAATATAGTTGACAATAAACTGTATATCGGGCCTTGTGATTGTGAGATATTGTAGTTTCCCTGCTATACTTTGGAAATATGTTGGTTCAGGAAAGAGAGTGGAATCAAGATTGTCAAGATGTTGAGGGAGAGGTGTTGGTATCGGATTGCAGTCAGTCATTGCTGCTTGATGCAATATATCTGACACATAAACAGACTGATGAAGAAAAAGACCATCCAATTGGGCTTTAATCTCAATGCCAAGAAAGAATTTTGGAGGACCAAGATCTTTCATAGAGAACCTTGTATTAAGCGTTGATAAGAGATGTTCCAGCAACAATTGATCACTTCCACTGAGTAAAATATCATCCACATAGAGTAAGAGTATGAGAGTGTTACCATTGTGGTGATAAGTGAACAAAGATGGGTCAGCTTTGCTGCAACTAAATCCAAACTCAATGAGGAAACTACTAAATGTGTCAAACCAAGCTCGTGGTGCTTATTTAGACCATACAAAGCTTTGGTAAGCTTACAGACATAACCAGGTTTATTCTCATCAAGAAAACCGGGTGGTTGCACCATAAATACAGGTTCCTGCAATTCTCCATGTAGAAAAGCATTGGATACATCTAGCTGTTTAATAGGTCAATCTTTGGTTGTAGCAACATCAAGAACAATTTTAATTGTTGATGTTCTTACAATTGGGCTAAAGGTTTCTAGATAATCAACTCCTTCTTGTTGGCTAAATCCTTGAGCAACCAATCTAGCTTTAAGTTTATCCACTGTACCATTTGGATTTAAATTTGTTTTGAATATCCATCGACACGCCAAAACATTCATGTCTTTAGAAAACGGAACAAGAGTCCATGTATGCAATATATAAAGTCTTCGAATTTCTTCAAACATTGCAGAGTTCCATTCGAGATGAGCCAACGCTGCAATAATATCTACAGGTTTTTCAGTATTAAACTTTGATGTGTGAAGAATATATCAAGGATTGGGCTTGTAGATTCCTGCCTTAGAACGAGTGATCATGGAGTGAAAGTTTTGAGAAGGATTTGTGGCATGTTATGCAGCGACTTGTTCCATAACATCAATAATTTCAGTAAAATAAATAAGCTCAAAATTTTCTGCAACATCAGCAAGTATTTGAACCTCTTCATGTTCTGAATTGGTTGCAACATCAGCAAGTATATGAACCTCTTCATGTTCTAAATTTTCTGCAACATCACAAGTATCTGAACCTTTTCATGAACATTAAATGGCTGAATATTTGTACTCAAAGGTGACTCTAGTGCGGCGATTGGTACTTGCTCATGTACACGTGGTGCAAATGCTGGATTATCAAAATTTTGATTAATATCAAGGACTAGGGCTAAGAGTTTGTAATACGATCATCATAACATGTAAGAAGATTAGGTATTGCAGATTGCCAAGAGTTCAAAAGCGAGCTGTGATAGGGTTAAGCCAAATGTCAATACTTAGCTTTAAAAGGAAAACACTCTTCGTCAAATATCACATGACGATTGATATATACTTTCCAATTAGTGGATAAAGACAACAATATCCTTTATACTGAGCATTGTAGCCAAGAAAAACACACTACAAAGACCGTGGCTCAAGCTTGTGATCAGACCATGGACGCAAACACAGGTAGCACGCAGAACCAAAAACCTGTAGAGAGGAATAATCAAGTTTACAATCAAGAAGCATCTCATAAGGACTATGATTATCACTTGTTGCATATGGCCGAACATTACTTATGAAACTTCCTGTGTAAAAGGCTTGAACCCAAAACTTGAGAGGAGTGTGACTTTGGAACATCATTGATAACCCCAACTCTACTAAGTGTTTGTGTTTCCTTTCCGCAGTTTCATTTTTTTCCAGAGTGTATGGACAAGATATGTTGTGTTGTATGCCACAGTCGACAAAATGTTGTCGTAAGGTGTTGCTAACAAAATCTCCTCCTCCATCACTCTAAAACACTTTGGTTTTAGCATTAAGCTAATTTTCAACAAGTTTTTGAAAAGCCACAAACGTTGAATAAAAAGCCGCTTTAGTGTGTAAGGGATAAAACTAAGTATACCAAGAGTAATCATACACAAAGAGAACATAATATTTGAAGCCTTGATTATATATAATAGGAGAGGGACCCCATAGATCACAATGTATCCTATCTAGGGGTTTAGAGGCTCGAAAATCAGAAGAAAAAAACTGTAATTTACTACCCTTCCCCATCTCGCAAGGTTCATAAATGGATGTGGTTCTGCTCTTATTGATGAAAATATCCTTGCTATTCTTGAGAGTTTGGAGAATCCAAGAATTTGTATATCCCAAGCATAAGTGCCATATATCTTCAGATGCAGCACATTGTCTATTCGAGTAAAATGCAGCAAATTCTTGATTCCCCAAAACATATAGTCCATCACGTCGAGGCCCCTTTACCACTACTTTCTGAGTGTGTAAATTGATAACACAGACTTGATTAGCATCAAAAAACACTCCACATTGAAAATCATCACACATTTTTGATACAACGAGTAGTGATTTCTGAATATCGGGACAAACAAGGACGTCATTGAGTGGAATTATACCTACAAGAGCAGAAATAGAGGTAGAGCCAACATGAGTTATTGGAAGGTATGTGCCATCAGCAACCAACACAGTATCTTTCCCGTGATATGAAGTTGCAGTCTTGAGATTGTTGGTAGAAGACGTCACATGTGTCGAAGATCCTAAGTCAGGAAACCACTCTTTGCCAGAGTCATCAGAGACACGTAGAGAAGAAAAAGTGTGATTAGTTTGATTCATGTTTTTACAGTGATAATTGTTATCAAACCGATTATAATACTTAAATGCAGTGTGACCAATTCTCCCACATATCTGGCAGGTGGGGCGTTCACCATTCGGTGGAGACGAAGACTGATACTGGGAAAATCCTCTCCCCTAGAAGAATATCCACCTCTGCCATCACGATTAGATCCGTAACGTCCTCTGCTACTTCTTTGACCATACTGATTTTCGGTAGTGTTTTGGGTATTAAACGCCATGTGTGGAGATACACCCACATCGCTATTATAAGACTCAACCTTGAAATCATAACTTTGAACTTCAAAAACAATATCATTGACCGTAGGTGAAGAAAGCTTGGTTAAAGAACTATGTATGATAGTGGTGATAGGATCTTATTCTCTACTCAGACCATTGAGAAAGCCAAATATTTTTATTGACTCTTCAACTAGTTTCCCAATAGAACTCAGGGCATCACAAATATATTTGAACTCACGACAATATGTGGCAAATGTCTTGCCTTTATTCGTTAGCAGCTGAAGATTTCTGCAAAGTGAAAATTCACTAGCCACTGAGTTTTTGTTGAAATTTACACCAAGAGAGAGCCATATTTCTCAAGAGGTAGATAGGTAGTGAACATGTCCAATGACTTCCTCAGAAAATATGCCAAATAACCAAGATTTGATTAGTTGATCAGTACAAAACCAAGCATCATATTGAGGATTGGATACTTGCGTCGTGGCTCAATCATGCTCTATCGTTTGAATAGGTGATGGAGATGTTACATTGCCATTGACAAAGCCAATCAGCTTCTGGCTGGACAACAAAGATTCAAATTGAGTCTTCCAGAGTAGATAATTAGTATCAGTGAGATCCAGGGTTATAAAACTGACAACGTTGACATTGCTAGGAAAAGGATAAGCAGGATCAGCCATTGAAATAGTCTGTGAGGACTTACAAGTGCTCTGATACCATGAGGAATACAAAGGAAACTTGAAACTCTCTCTGTATTTGAACACTTTACTCGATGATCTCTGAGTAAGGAAAATAGAACTCTTATATAGAATATACAAAGAGATCTAGAACATGATTGTGATCAATAACTATAGCTAATCAATAACTATAGCTAATCATGATCGTGTGTTGAGAGATTGGCATAACAGTTACGAAAACTCTGCATCTTTCGAAGTGTCGTTTGCAGTCTACTGTTGTTGAATGTCATTGGGCTTCACTGTGCCTTGATCACTATTCTGACTTACAAGTCAAATCATAAAGTATTGGTAGTCTCTAATCTATCAAGGACCATGAAACATGCAAACATCATAATGACCTCATTGACGACAAACAAGTTGTGGATCAGAGTTCCAATTCAAAATTTTAAATATTTAAAATTTTAAAATAAAAATAAATTTTGATTTTATTTCATAAAAAATTAAAAGTAATTTTCAAAATAAAAAAATCTTAACATAAAATATTTTTAATTTTAATAGAAAATATTTCAATGTAAATCAAATTTATGAAAATTATATTTCAAATCCTAACAAGAAATAATTCTCTATATCTTATTATATTAGTATGTATTTATCTCGATTCCTAATCCTATTATATAAAGATAGATCTCTCAAAATTACACATTAACAAAAAAATTCCACAAGAAAAATCCAACGATAAGAAATTTTGTAGTATTCGGTTATATAAAGTTAAGTTTCAAAAATTAGTAATCCTATTATATAAAGTTGGATCTCTCAAAAATACTCATTAACAAGATTTCTTCACATATCAAATCATGTGATCAGAAATTTTGCAGTATCTTATTATATAAAGTTGAAAATTAAAATTTAGGTATAAATGAAATTCTTCCACGTGTCAAATCTAACGACCTAAAATTTTATAGTAATTTTATATATCCTTTTATATATAGTTGGATTTCAAAAATTAGTAATCAACAAGATTCTTCTACGTGTCAAATTTAATGATTCTATTATAAAATTAGGTTTCAAAAGTTAGTTAGCAACGTGATTCTTTAACTTATCAAATCTAATATTCCAAAATTGTGAGAAGATCCCACATCAGAAACTTAGATGGGACTTGAGTGCTATATATAAGATAAGGGTCTCTCCACTCATTGCCAATTGATTTTGAGTTGGAAGCCCATAATTTAACATGGTATCAGAGCCTGAACACACCTGCCTCCACCCGAACCGATCTGGCCTATTGAAAGAGGTCTGGTTATTTTGACCCGAAATTGAATTATCGAGACTAATGGCTAAACGGGCCATTGTCTCGAGGGAGGTGTGAGAAGATCACACATTGGAAGAACTTGAGTACTATATATAAGATAAGAGCCTCTCCACTCATTGCCAGTTGGTTTTGAGTTGGAAGCCCATAATTTAACAAAATTTTATCTATATTTTTATAAATCGTGTTGGATAATTTTTAGTTTCAAAAGTTAGTAATAAACTAGATTCTTCTACATGTCAAATCTAACAATTAAAATTTTTGCAATATTTTATATATTTTAAAATAAAATTTTCTTTTAAAAATTATATTTACAACAAAATATTTATCTTTATTCACAATCCTAACATAAAAAGATTTTATGAAAATAACTTTATTTATAATTATAAATAAAATACTCATTAATACTTATCTTATACTAAGTATAAAATAAAATAAATTTGATTTTCTAAAAATATAATTCAAAACGAATTTGCTTATAAAAAAAATTAATTTTATAATTTTAACAAAAAATTCTAATTGGATATAATTGTCAATATATCTCTCTATTATTAATTATTTATTTATATATATCATCCTAATCTGAAAAAGATCCTAGTTTAAAATGACATTGTGAATATTGATTGCAATATATATACATAATTAGATAGACGAATTCATTAACACATATATTTTTGATATTTTAGTAGGTCTCTCAAAAATTTACAAATATATTTTTGATATTTTAGTAGATCTTTCAAAATTTTATAAAGAAGTTTTACTACTACTAGCATCAAATTTTTGTTTACCTTATTAATTTCGTATTTTTCATTTACATTCGATGAAATCATTACATAAAAACAAAACATTTAAATAGTTAAAATTAAATATATCATTATTTTATTTTATTATTATTAATATGCTTTTTATTATTATATATATGTTTTGTGGATGATTATTTCATCATCCATAAAACATATCATGTTATATAAAGTTGAGTTTCAAAGTTAGTAATCAATAAGATGTAGTAAACGTTAAAGTCCATTAAATATCTTGAAATAATTTTTGAACCAAGAAGATTAAAATATATAATTTACAATAAAATCACATAGTGTCAAAAGTGATTAGTGAAGGTTAGAGTCTATTAAATGACTTAATATAATCTTCTTAATCAAAATTATTTTAAAAACAAGAATTACTAAAATTTATCATAAAATGAAGTTAAAAGTTGATTTAGTGGTTATAATTCACGGAATTTAAAATTAGTTTTTAGTCAAAAAAATTAAAATCTAAAAGTTACAAAAAATTATCACAAGATAGTGTCAATATGTATATACATATATATATATATATTTGGTTAACTGAATTTAGCAAAAAAATATAACTAATCACAATAGTTTATTAGTCCAAACTATAATATGAGATACTTAAATGATAAATTAACTAATAATTTATATTATAATTTTTGGAAAACATTTTACAAAACAAAAATTTAAATTTCCAAAATATTATACAAAATATCACACATATATATATTAAGTTTTATAAAAGAAATCCATATATCGTACTGTCCATATCTAGTTATCAATGTATATTTGTATATTTATATTTATTCTTTTCCCCATATATTTAGCTTTGTTTCTACTTTGTAATTCTATCTTTTTTTTTTTCTTTTTGCTTATTTACTGTAAAATACAACTGTTAAGAAATATTGGAGTGGAGGACAGAGAGCGCCAAACGACACACTTTTGGTGGGTCCCATGTTTTTTTAATTTGTCTAAAATATCCTATTTATTTATTAAATTACTAATTCTATGGTTTTCTTAACTTTGGTTTGGTACTTGGTAGTTGATACTTGAGATACTTCAATCTCTCTCTTCTGTCTCTGTGTCTCTCTTTCTTCTTCTTCAATACGCGTCTTCTTCTTCATCTTCTGTTTCCTCTACATTTGCCTCTCTCTCTCCCTCTTTAATTATCTGCAGCTATTCTTTCACTATCTCTCGATTTTTCTTTCTCTTATTTATTGTGAGCTTCTGTGTGTGTATACATTTGGAGAATCAGAATAGATTGATTCATTCAATAATACCTACCTTCTCCAAATTTATTAAATCTTCTTCATTGCTTTGTTTTTATAGAAACTTGAGAAATTTCTCTCATAAATCGTCTGAGATTCAACTGTAAAGCTTGTTATTGCATGTTTTGATGGGAGTCAGAAGGATTGGATCTCTCGGGACCTAGATGGGTTGATTTGACCTGTTGCAGAACCCGGAAACTATCTCACACACACACTCTAGATTGCGTGTGTGTGAATTTTTAATTCTGTCTACTGTGTTGTCGGAGATATGAATACTGGTGGTCGGCTTATCGCGGGTTCTCACAATAGGAATGAGTTCGTTTTGATTAATGCAGACGAGAGTGCCCGAGTAAGAACAACAAAAATTGAACCTTTTTCTTTCTTTTTTCGTTTTGTTATTCGTTCCTTTCTGGTTTTGATGTGCACCCACTGTTTCAATTTCGTTGGTTTGTGTAAAGTTTTTGCCTTTTTCTTCTTCTGGATCTGTGTTTTACATTTACCCGTTATTAAACTCAATTAGGTCTTAAGATTCCAAAATTCTTACCTACTTTTTATCACGATGTACAGTGAAAGTTTTTGTCGGTGGAGACTGAATTATGAGTTCAAGTGTGTAACGTGTCCAATTGAAACTGGGTCAATCCCCAAATCTATTACTTTGCTTAAAAGAACAATATTTTGAGTTAATCTATTATATTGACTAGTTCCATTCTGTGTTTGATTCATAATCTCTATAATCAGATATATAATTCTGTGTCTGCCGCTTCTATACAGATAAGATCAGTAGAAGAACTAAGTGGGCAAACATGTCAAATCTGTGGCGATGAGATTGAGCTAACAGCTGATGGAGAGTCTTTTGTGGCATGTAATGAATGTGCTTTCCCTGTCTGTAGACCTTGCTACGAGTACGAGAGACGAGAAGGAAACCAGTCTTGTCCTCAGTGCAAAACTCGTTACAAGCGCCTCAAAGGTGACATTAACGTTTTCAATTGGTTTTAAGCTTTAGTAATCTTAAACTTGTGGATGAATGTAAACGAGGTGTGTTTTATTGTTTTTAGGAAGTCCAAGGGTTGAAGGAGATGAGGAGGATGATGGAATTGATGATCTTGATTTTGAGTTTGATTATAAGAGTGGCATTGAATCTGATACTGTTACTCGCAGAAACTCGGAGTTTGATTTGACTTCTGCTCCACCTGGCTCCCAGATTCCTTTGTTGACTTATGGAGAGGAGGTTGGTTCATATTTTTCCCAATTACCCGTATGTTCTATTGCATTGCCTCTTGAATTTCGTTTTCTCAGCTTATGTAGTTTGGTTTGGTTGTCTCCGTAGGATGTTGAAATTTCTTCTGAGAGTCATGCCCTTATTGTTTCTCCGTCACCTGGTCATGTCAATAGGTATCATCAACCACATACTGCTGACCCCGCTGGTAAGTTTTGTTTCTTGATTTCAGCTAATGTATTTAGTTCCTTTTCATTGTTGTTTGTTGTTACTTAGCTAGTTGTTTACTCTCTTACAGTACATCCAAGACCAATGGTACCTCAGAAAGACCTTGCGGTTTATGGATATGGAAGTGTTGCGTGGAAGGATCGAATGGAGGAGTGGAAGAGGAAGCAAAATGAGAAATATCAGGTGGTGAAACATGACGGAGATTCTAGTTTTGGTGACGGCGATGATGCTGAAATTCCCATGTAAGACAGACAAATTTTTCAGAAAACACTGTTCTTTGTCCTGTTTCATTGTTTTACCTTGGTATTTAAGAGCATTATCTTGGTTGTTTTAGGATGGATGAGGGAAGGCAGCCTCTATCTAGGAAAATACCAATAAAGTCTAGCAAAATTAATCCGTACAGAATGCTAATTATTCTCCGTCTTCTGATTCTTGGTCTCTTTTTCCATTACCGTATTCTTCACCCCGTCAAAGATGCTTATGCCTTGTGGCTAATATCGGTGATATGCGAAATATGGTTTGCGGTATCATGGGTTCTTGATCAGTTCCCTAAATGGTGTCCTATAGAGAGAGAGACATACCTAGACCGGCTCTCATTAAGGTATGAGAAAGAAGGGAAACCATCAGAACTAGCTGGTGTGGATGTTTTTGTGAGTACGGTGGATCCAATGAAAGAGCCTCCGCTTATTACAGCAAACACTGTTCTGTCTATCCTTGCGGTTGATTATCCAGTAGACAGGGTTGCTTGTTATGTGTCTGACGATGGTGCTGCTATGCTTACTTTTGAAGCACTTTCAGAAACAGCAGAATTTGCAAGGAAATGGGTTCCTTTCTGTAAGAAATACAATATCGAGCCACGTGCTCCAGAATGGTATTTTTGTCACAAGATGGATTATTTAAAGAACAAAGTTCATCCTGCATTTGTTAGGGAGCGCCGAGCCATGAAGGTTTGTTCTTTCTTGCGTCTTTATACATAAATATTCAGAGAAATATTTGGAGCTGTATTTAAAAGGAATATTCTTTTTCTTCCTGGTCACAGAGAGATTATGAAGAATTCAAGGTCAAGATCAATGCTTTAGTTGCGACTGCACAGAAGGTGCCTGAAGAAGGTTGGACTATGCAAGATGGTACTCCTTGGCCCGGTAATAATGTGCGAGATCACCCTGGCATGATTCAGGTGAGATGTTCTGAGGTGTTGATTGTTTTTTTTGGTCTATGAGGTGTGTGTACACTCCCAAACTTACCAATATATTATCTTGTTTTTTTCCAATAAACAGGTCTTCCTAGGAAATAATGGTGTTCTCGATGTAGAAAACAATGAGTTGCCTCGGCTGGTTTATGTTTCTCGTGAGAAGAGACCTGGATTTGACCATCATAAGAAGGCTGGAGCCATGAATTCCTTGGTAAGTGTTTATGCAAAACACTTGAATTTGTTATTTAGATTGATTTATGATGGTTTCTCTCTAACTTTCTGACTCTTTCTTTTCATGTTGCTGTATTTCATTGAAGATACGAGTCTCGGGAGTTCTATCAAATGCCCCTTATCTTTTAAATGTGGATTGTGATCACTACATCAATAATAGTAAAGCACTTAGGGAAGCAATGTGTTTCATGATGGATCCTCAGTCGGGGAAGAAAATTTGTTATGTTCAGTTTCCTCAAAGATTTGATGGGATTGATAAAAGTGATAGATACTCTAATCGCAATGTTGTATTCTTTGATGTAAGTACACCATTCTCTATCACCGTATCCTTTTCTTGAGTTATTAATCCGCTCTCACTTGACAAAGTTTTGATGTTGTAATTGTTGATCAGATTAATATGAAAGGTCTTGATGGACTACAAGGCCCTATATATGTCGGAACCGGGTGTGTTTTCCGGAGACAGGCACTTTATGGTTATGATGCACCAAAGAAGAAGAAGACTCGGCGTATGACTTGCAATTGCTGGCCTAAATGGTGTCTGTTTTGTTGTGGTTTAAGAAAGAATCGTAAGACCAAGACAGCGGATAAAAAGAAGAAGAACAGGGAGGCCTCAAAGCAGATACACGCTTTAGAAAATATTGAAGGTGGCACTAACGGTAAATAGAAGAAATCCACCATATTGTTTGGTTTCAACATTTAGTTTTAGTTCATTGCTGAACATTTTTTGCTTCTTTCTTTTCCTAAGGCACTAACAATGCGGCGAAATCACCAGAGGCAGTGCAATTAAAGTTGGAGAAGAAGTATGGTCAATCTCCTGTTTTTGTTGCGTCTGCTGGGATGGAGAATGGTGGGCTTGCTAGTAAGGCCAGTCCGGCTATTTTGCTTGGAGAAGCCATCCAAGTCATTAGTTGTGGATATGAAGATAAAACCGAATGGGGAAAAGAGGTAATGAAGTTGTCTTTGAGACACTTTTAAGCACTTTGTGTTTCATGTTCCAATAAAATTTTAAATCTTTCCTTTTGTCTGTGAAATTTGTTAAAGATCGGGTGGATCTACGGTTCTGTCACGGAAGATATTCTTACGGGTTTCAAGATGCATTCTCATGGCTGGAGATCTGTATACTGTACACCCAAGATTCCTGCTTTTAAAGGATCAGCGCCTATCAATCTTTCTGACCGTCTTCATCAAGTTCTTCGGTGGGCACTCGGGTCTGTCGAGATTTTCTTGAGCAGACATTGCCCTATTTGGTATGGTTATGGAGGCGGTTTGAACAGGCTTGAGAGATTGTCTTACATCAACTCTGTGGTCTATCCATGGACCTCTATTCCACTCCTTGTTTACTGTTCTCTCCCGGCTATCTGTCTTCTCACTGGAAAATTCATTGTCCCTGAGGTAAAACATTAGTCTTTATTACATGTTTTGTGTACATTCATGCTTGTGCATTTTGAGTTCTGAAGTATGCATTCTTAACTATGTTTGTGTGAATTCATGTTTTCTGAAGAAAAGTAAAATATCATCTTTCAGCACTCTAAAAGTATCAATCCTATCTGATTGCAGATTAGCAACTATGCAAGTATCCTCTTCATGGCACTTTTCTCATCAATTGCTGTGACGGGTATTCTCGAGATGCAATGGGGTAAAGTTGGGATCGATGATTGGTGGAGAAACGAACAGTTTTGGGTGATTGGAGGTGTTTCAGCTCATCTCTTTGCTCTCTTCCAAGGTCTGCTCAAAGTTTTAGCGGGTGTCGATACAAACTTCACTGTGACATCTAAAGCAGCTGATGATGGTGAATTCTCTGAGCTTTACATCTTCAAATGGACCTCACTCTTGATCCCTCCAACTACACTCCTCATCATAAACGTAATAGGAGTCATTGTGGGAATCTCTGATGCCATTAGTAACGGATATGACTCATGGGGACCATTATTCGGTAGATTGTTCTTTGCTCTTTGGGTCATCATTCATCTTTATCCTTTCCTAAAAGGTCTGCTTGGGAAACAAGACAGAATGCCAACAATTATTCTTGTCTGGTCGATCCTTTTGGCCTCAATCCTTACGCTTCTTTGGGTCCGAGTCAATCCCTTTGTGGCCAAAGGTGGTCCTATCCTTGAGATCTGTGGTTTAGACTGTCTTTGATTGACAAAAATTGTTATTCCACAGAGGTAAGTAAAAGAGGAAAGGAAAGTGTCACACATTTGTATGTTTACTATTTTGGGAACAAAAGACCCTTTTTAGATTAAACAAAACAAAAAAGGAATTTAGATATATAATGCTATTTTTGGAAGCTGTTGCTGTATTATAGATATAGAAGTTATTTATTGTCTATTTGTTCTTGTTATTTTTATTTTTTGGGTGAATGTGAAACAGAAAAGAGAGATTTATATTATTAATTCTTTCACTGAAATATTCTGAGAAATCTTCTTCAAATACTTCTTATGGTTGTACATAATATTCTTCTCTCTGATTCTCTCTAAGAAAGACGTAAAAGCACGAATCAGTCAAAGTCAACGCAACTGTTTGACTAAGGAGTCTCGGCCATATTTGGTTAAGTCTGATTAGGTGGTTCTTAAAATTATTACTATGTGAATAAAATATAATTTCAAATTTTTTGACCAAAAAAATGAAAAACTTGTAAAGAGAATGAGAAGAAAAAAAATATTATATTCAATCAACCGCGGTTTACTAATATACCAGATATGCATGAGTATATTTTTATTAAATAATGCTTAATATATATTTTGAATAATGTCTTAGAAATGTATAAGTTACTTTACAGTTTTGGATAGTTCAGTTTGACACATAGAAGAATCTCTTTATTACTAATTTCTGAAACCCTATTTTATATAATATCATAAGATTTCAAACTAATAATAGTAAAATAAAATAATAACACATTAAATTTAAAATTTTTTACCTTCTTTGTTTGTTTTCCTTGAATGTTCTTGATGTAAACGAAAACAAACAAATTAAATTGGAGAAAGCTTGAAAAGTTGAAAGGTATTGAAAACTCGTCTATATATTTATTTTTATATAAAAATTAATATTCAAAATTCCCTTTTAGATTAGAATTATGTATACAAAATTTCTTTTAATTTAGGATTATGTATACAAATAAATATTTGGGAGTATTT
>OVBA01006937.1:0-15825 GCA_900406435.1 Lepidium aucheri
GATTGGCTTGAATTAGAATAGTTTACTGCATTCTGAGTGTTAACTACATTCTCAGTTGGATTGACACCTATTATATTACACTGACAAATTAGTGTAATAGGATTTGAAAAACACACTAAAAATCTGTTATCAATTATAAATCTTAGAAATATCATATTTTGAGATGATAATAGATAAGCATATAATCGTCTGCAGTATGATCCACGCGGTAGATATATAAATCCACAAATATCACATCTAATTCATTCAAGATACTATGATGATTTTTCATCAATCTTTTCTTGGCTATGAGCTTTTGATTTTATTTCCAAGAGAACATATAACACATGTCATTTTAATCTCATGGATTTTCGGTGAAGGAGCAAATGGGTGTTTTATGGTATTGTCTCGGTGTTTAGGCGATCATGCCACACTATAAAATTTTCAAATTTCTTTTGATCACAAAATGTAAATAATTGCATTATGTGTGATGTACATCGAAAGGATATTTTGTGATATTTTCCAATATTAGTTTTTTCCAAAATTATTCATTCCGTTAGAATTTCATATTCTCAGTTGATCAAATTGAGTAAAATACACAAGAAAATACGTATTTTTGACTCCCCACAAAGTTTTTTTAGAATTTGGAGATCATAAGATTTTTTTTTGACGAAACAACATAAGACTTTATCTATGAAATATTGTGATCCATTAGATCACATATAGTTGTTCTTTACTACTTCCTTTAACCAGGTATGATAGTGTGAAATTAAGCTGACAATAAGCAAATGTATTTTATGCAAATTAGACGGAAGTTCTATCTTTTCCAAACATTTTCCATGGAACTGAGTGCTATATATCTCTCATGTTATATCTCCTAGAAACTCAACAAAATCTCTTTAGAATTTGTATTATAAGATTTATCTTTGCTGATATTTTTTTGTCAAGAAACATAAATTTGACATTTTTACCACTTTTATTAATCAGGTCTGAAGACTCATATTACGTTGAAAATATGCCAAATGCTTATCAGAATGAAGTTTTTAGATATTTTCCAATACTTGTCATTTTTCAGGGAACTAAGTGTTATATACCTCTCAAAGTATATCTCCCGAAAACTCCAATTTTTTTTTGTAATTTGGATATATATATAAGGCTTAGTCTATTTAAATAATTGTCCCACAAGGAAAATTTTTTTGGTATTTTTGTCACTTTCTTTAATTAGGTATGTGAACCTCATATTATGTCAATAATGTTCTCTGTCAATTCAGAGAAAATTTACTTTTTTATGCTTCAAAGTAATGTGTATTATATAACTATCTCGTATATAATATGATGACAGGGCCGGAAAAGCCGACTATTATAACATTATTTAAATGAAATTTAAAATACATAGCATATATATATGGGAACTGAATCATCTAAAGGAACAAATCAACCATTATAACATTATATTAAATTAATTATAAATATATAGGGGAACGAATCACCTATATAGAGGTTGGCAAACTGACCGTTATAACCTTACATAAAATGAAATATACATTTATAAGGGAACTGAATAACCCATATAGAGGATGACAAGCCGACCGTTATAACAACATGTAAATTTGAATTTATACGGATCGAAAAATATTTATGCTGATAACATCTTTTAAAAGTGAGATAATAATGATTTTATTCGCTCTAAATACCTTAGTAGACGGGGAGGACTTTCAGAATTTGGAAGAGATTTCAAAGGTATAATTTTCTTATTTGTGTTTAAAAATTATATATATAATTTAGTTTACGTTACATTCTTATACATAGTTTCTACATATAATAGTGATGGTGGAATTCACAAATATTTATATGTGAAGAGGCAAAAGATTTGATGAGTCGATTAATAATGTATGATTCTTGCTTTTGTTTGATGAAGTTGCTTGACACAAGTCAAGTTATAACATATTCCAATATTTATTTATGGGAAAAATGTGGATTTAACATAGAACTTAACAAAAATGTCAAATTGAACACCAAACTCTTATAATTATTTATTAAACAAAAAAAATTTTATTGACTTTTAATTAAACTCTCAACTTATAGTTGACTAAGCCAATTGATCCTGATGGGAACCTCGAATCGAAATGGTCTATGAAATTGAACGCCAAATCGATTTTGGAAGTTTAATAAAATTCATATCTTTCTTTTGAAGAACCCCTAAACTTGATTTTCTCTTTTCTTTTAAGAATAAGCTCAAATTTGTCGGTTTGAAATCTTGTCTTTGATACTTCAAGCAGACGAATCTGAGCTTATTCTTGGAAGAAAATAAAAAATCAAGCTTAGGAGTTCTTCAAAATGAAGATAAGAACTGAAACAAAATTCCAAAATTCATTTGACTTTCAATTTGAGAGACAATTTCGATTTGAGATTTCAGTAGAGTTCAATTGGCTTAGTCAACTTAAAGTTGATGGTTTAATTAGAAGTCAACAAAAACTTTGTTGTTTAATAAATCATTTCCGAAGTTCAGTGTTCAATTTGACCATTTTGGTAAGTTTTGTGTTAAATCGACATTTTCTCCATTTGTTTATAAAGTTTTTTTTTGACAAAAAAAAGTTTTTTGTTGAATTTTAATTTCAGATAAACTAATAATCAGATAACATAGATGTATTTGGATATAATTTATAACTTGATATATGTATAGGGTTTTGTCAATCTATAACTAACTAAAATTATACCCGAGTTATAACGCAATATTTGTTTCTGAAATACAACTAATAATAATATTTAATTTTGTATCTATCTAATTATGTACTAGATTCGGATTCTTGCTAGCACGGTTTTCTAGTGTTTTATAAAATAAAATAACTTGATTGATTGTCTGAATTTTCAATATGATCAATCTTATATACGCTATTTTCAGACCAAACTTTAGACGCTTTAAAATTATCATTTCCGTTGTTAAGGTTAACTTTCTCAATACTAACCAAGAATTAAAAAGTTTTTTCAATCAGATTTTGCAAAGTTTGAAATAAAATAGTTAGATCATAAATCTGTAAGAAAATAGAAAATTAGCAATTCAAACATTTAATGATATATTATTACAGACTCTAGTAAGTTATAACCATACATAAATTACTATTATAATATTTTATAGCTCATCATGTTAACCATTAACACTGCTATCAAAAAGCTTATATTTAGTCTCTCATACGATCTTTGACACAAAGATGGAGTTTGTATCTAAAAATAAAGGTTTTCTTTTATAAAGAGAATATTTTTTGGTCAAACTTGCGTTTTAGGATTTTTTTAGAGGTTTTTTAAATCAAGACTATCATTTTGGATGTAAATTAATGATTTTGTCCTCATCTTTTTTTTCTCCAATGTTCGATCTCTTCCTTCTTCTTTTTCAAAATTTAAATTCAATGTATTCACTACTATATGAAATTATCAAAACTATACACTAAACTCTCCTCCTCCTAGGAAGCCTAAACCCAAAGGAAAGTATTAGAATTGAAATCATAGTTACAAAAATTGGATTGATCAATAGAAAAGATGAAGAAGATGAGGGCAAGATGAACTTTTCATAGAATAAATGCTGATATTTTTAAATGCATGGATGGAAATGTCCCTTTTGAAAGGATTGAACAGTAACAGTTGTGTTTTCATAATTAGTTCTAAAAATAAATTACAAATATTATTGTTTTTTCTCTTATAATAGCAAATAATTATTCTTTACAAAAGAAATATTAAAATATCAAAGAAAACATTTACCTTGGTACAACTTTTGGAGTTGTTTCTTTGCAGGTTTGACACCACAGCATTGCTTATACCCTTTAAGAACAATTTCATCTTCTTTTTGAGATTATGAGGCCGATTGGTAAAGGCTGTAGCTTTTAATTTTTTGCTGTAGGATTTCGGCTCTAGAGTTTTTGGCTGTAGATTTTTTTGCTGTAAGAAATTATATTTGTAAAGTTCATAAATTTTGGTTTTAGGTTTTTGGCTTTCTACAGCCAAAAACATTCCATAAATAAAAAATTGGCTTTCCAAAGCAATAAAAGCCAAAAATAAATTTAAAGCATGATTGGTTCAATTTAAATGCTCTGAAAAGATTTTTGCTCTGCAGAGCAACCAAAATCATTACCAATCATACCCTATATAAACAGTTTTGGTAAATAGTACCAAAACCAGTCTGTGTCCATTGCAAAAATAGTGCACATTATCTTACATTGTCCAACCTATCAAAAGCATTAAATAAGCAATTAATTACTTTAAAAGAATATTATTAACATAGAAATTGTGATAGTTAGCATGTAAAATAAGAGATATACCTCTTGCATAATGGCTTTTAGTCTAGTGACAGGTGTTAAGTCCATTAAAGGTAAGCGCATTTGTACATCCAGGGATCGAGTTTTACTGTCTACATTATGTAGGAACTTGTCTAATGTACCGGTCAATTGTAGTCCAGTAATGACAAAACAAAAATATACCTCATTTGTGTCAAGTAGCTCTCATATGTTTTTTTCGAGGAAACTTTAACAAAGAAAACATTATCCATAGCCATTGTTTTTGTTGTTGGTACACGCCTAACTGAAACATTAGACGAAGTCCATTACGTGGTAATCTTCCAAAGAAAAATTGATTAGTTATAAAAATTTATTGAACTTTAAATTTTAAATATAAATCTTAAAGTCAAAGTATAAATGTCTTATGCTTTTTTTAACTCTTCAACCGCGACATAATGAGAATTAATTGTATACCGTTTTACCATTATAACACACATCAATTGTTAACCAAAACAAATTGTTGGAAAAAGTATAATTTAAATGTATATAATATATTGTAATGTTGGCTACAAGATCATTTCTAAGGTTTTGTCTTTCTTTAAATAGATCTTACCGTTTTTGGTATCCGATACTCAATCGGGTTTTGTCTCGGGCCGTCTCATTTTTCACAATATTCTTATTGTTCAAGAAATATTTCATGCCTTGCGAACTAATAGTACAGTTAGAGGACATCATATGGCAGTCAAGACTGATATGAGTAAGGCGTATGATTGGGTCGAATAGGACTTCCTAGAAAAGCTTTTATTTCGGTTTGGTTTCTATGCTCGTTGGGTCTCATTTGTGATGTTTTGTGTTCGATCTGTGAGGTACTCAGTCCTAGTTAATGGTCAACCTCATGGGAGTATTAATCCAAAGAGGGGTTTAAGGCAGGGGGATCCCCTCTCTCCGTATCTGTTTATTCTCTGTACTAAATTATTGATGTCTCTTTTGCGTCAGGCAGAATAGTCTAAACAGCTATCTGGTATCGTAATTACTTGTGATTTCCCACCCATTTTTCATTTGCTTTTCGCAGATGATAGCTTATTTTTTGCAAGGATTTGGCATAAGCTTCTGTAATTTTACGGGTTATGAATGACTATGAACGGCTGTCGGGACAGCAAATTATTTTTAGCAAATCTTTGATCTAGTTTGTTCATCGGGTGGATGGTGTTTCCAAATAAGAGGGCCAAAATATTCTAGGTATTCATAGTTTGAGAGGTATGGGGTCTTATTAGGTTTGTCGAAGGGTATTGAGGGTCTAAAGACTAAATTTTTGCCTTCGTGTGTGATAAGATTAATGATAGGATTGACTCTTGGGCGTCGAAATTTTTATATCATGGTGGTAAGAAGATTCAGATAAAATTGGTTCTCTTGGCTTTGCCGTCTTATGATATGTCCTGTTTTAGATGACCAAAAACAGTGAAAGATCTCGGCTGCAATCTCTGATTTTTGTTGGAAGACGTCTAAGACTTCGAGGGGAATTCACTGGGTCTCATGGGATAAGTTATGTAAATCTAAGCATGAGGGTGGTTTAGGCTTCTAGGCTATTGAAGAATTTAATACGGCGTTACTAGCAAAACAATTTTGGCGTCTACTTGATTATCGTGACTCTTTATTTTCACGAGTATTTAGAGGTTGTTATTTTTGAGTCTCAAATCAATTGCTTTCCAAAAAGGTCTACTCACCATTTTATGGCTGGAGGAGCATTATTTCTGCTAGATCTTTGGTTTGTAAAGGTCTTATTAAGCGAGTAGGTGATGGAACGACTATATCGGTTTGGCAGGACCCTTGGTCCCTGATTGTTCCCCGCATCCGGCGACTGGTGATGGCTCTCTTTATTGCCCTAATTTGGCAGTTGATCATTTGATTGATCACTCTTCTAGGAACTGGCGTGTTCCTTTAGTGAAATAGTTATTGAGCCCACATGATGCGACCATGGTTTTAGGAATCCCCATCCCTCGAGTGCGCAGAGATGATTGGTTTGGATGGCATTACACGAAATTTGGTCGGTATATAGTCAAGTCTGGGTGTTGGGCTGAGAAGAATTTGTCTAGGAGTGATACGCTTAGTTTTGGTCCTCATTTGGAAGCTTTTCATAAGGAAGTTTGGAAGGTGTAGTGCCCTCCGAAGATTCGTCACTTTATGTGGCAAGCTCTCTCGGGTTATCTTCTAGTTGGGTCAAACCTGGTTAGACGTCGCATTGCTCTGAATGGTGGGTGTGTGCGTTGTGGAGCAGATTCCAAGATAGTAAACCATGTCCTTTTTGAATGTCCTCAAGCAATTCAGATATGGGCTTTATCCAATATTCCCCCGGCTATTGATATTTTCCCGGGTCCTTTAGTTTTCTTAAATTTTGATTTTCTATTTTGGCATGGTCCCTAGAGATAGACAAGAAGAGTTTTCCTTGGTTGCTATGGTTCATATAGAAAGCTCGCAACGATAAACTGTTCCCTAATTTGGACAAGGATTCACAGGAGATTGTTTGTCATGTAGAAGAGGAGGCTACATCTTGGTTTTCGGCAAATAAGGATAAATTTCTGGTTGATATCATTTCGGCTTCAGGTATCCAAGAGAATAAGGATGTCTTCTTCCGCCCTATGACTATTAATCCAGCTTTTACGGGTGTTAGATGTTTTGTTGATGACTCCTGGAAAGATTCAGAGTACCATTCAGGCTATGGTTGGTTATGCTTTGCGGACTGATTAGGAGGGATCAGTCTGGGAGCACGGGGTACTCGCCGTAGTTAGTCATCTCTCCATACTGAGGTTGAAGCATTTATTTGGGCTATGTCTTCCCTGCTTGCTCTGCATTGTCATGAAGTGGCTTTCGCGGTGGACTGCTCAGAAGTGCTCACTATGTTTGCTGATTCGGCGATGTGGCCAGCTTTTGCTTGAAAGAATTTGCTCGCCTCAAGTATCTATTTACCTCCTTTTCTTTATCTCTTATTCCTCATATTTTAAATTATAAAACTGATTTTCTTGTCGCAATATTAAAAGACTTTCCAAAAATCAGTCTTTGTTAACCATGTTCTACAATATTGGCTCTCTCGGTTAATCCATTGAATGCAATTATATTGGAACAAAAATGTTATATAATATATTAAAATAAATGTATGATTTCTATACTCATGAAAATATTAATTTTAGCAAATCGGATTAAGCAAGTAACAACTTCGTCAACTGCATTTTTGCATGCATTGAAAACTAAATCTGCAACCTTTTCCCGTAGTATACATGTAAGGCGTACGTCACTAAAAAGTATATTAGATATTATTAGACACTAATGGTATAAACATAAGAAAAATGAATCTGCAAACCTTTTTCATATGTCTCTCAGCTCTATTTCCAGTTTCTTTTTGTTATTCACGATTTTTATTTCACCAACATTCACCACCTAACCAGAATATTTACGAAACCCAAAGAAAGAAAACAAACAATAATAGCTTAGAATAAAAGAAAATCAAAATGTGTTTTCTAACTAAAAATAAATTGTAACAAATTATAAATAACTAAATTACCTATTAAGATCCCGACATCTAGTTCCCCATTTAGCAAATCCTTGAAGTTGGTTTTATTTATATAAATATCATCATTAGATATTGAAGCACATTTATATGAATGTTTCGTAGTCTCTGTAGTTTCCCATTGATTTACTTAATGAAAAGTTTTCAATTGTTATCCATTCTCCTATGGAAATATATTTTTGGAACTTTGGAATTTGTGGTTACTTGATGGTTGCATGAATAAGAGTACCCTGCAAAAAAACATTACTATAATTAAATAATGCTTTTATAATAGTTTTGTTGTCAAATTTGAATGGAATAAAATTAGAAACTTACAGAAGCATCGCTTAAACTTATCCCAATTGTGTCTTCAGCGTAGCAATGTGTTGCTTTCAGGAATGCAATAACTTAACTTGAATTTTCCAGGATGATTTAAATGGTTTGATGTCATTAACTTTAGTGGAATAAACCATTTTTGATAAAAGAAACTGAATGTGGTTGAGGTGATAGGTATCTATTATTTATAGGTAGGTTATATGATACCTTATTAGGGTTGATACTTTGATTTTAAAAAGATATTTTTAAAATTGAATAGGAATTAGGTGTAGGTAGTACCATACATCTTGCAGCGTAGGATATTTTCATAAGCTAAATCTTTTATTTTTGATGAAAAAATTTAAGTAAATCTTGTCGGATGTAATTATCTCCGATCGCATTTTCAAAAGAGCTTGGAAGATGATGAATGAGAAAGTTAAAGATGAAACGATGCAGATAATCGAATGTTTAAGATTCTTCTGAGACTCGTCTTCATCTCGATTCTACTCTTGAGCAATTTTACTGGTATATTTGTGTTTTCATTTATTCATTTCAATCTCCAAATTGTGTGCAACTTTGATTCACTAATTATCAAGAAAAGTATTCACTGACGATGGAACAATACATTAGGGTTTAGAGTTTTGTGTGAAAACTTTGATTCTTCTTTGTGTGTCCAAAGTCATGATCAAATTGTTTTGTTCGTTGATTTGTTCTAATTGCTTTTCGGTTGCTAGAAATTATGTGTTTTGAGATTTGCTTTTATGGATTCGATAAACTGAGTTTGCAGTGAATTTCACCTTCACTCACTGTTCTTACTTGTGCCAAATCAATACCATTTTTCAGATTTGTAAAAGAGGCTGTCACAAAATAAGGGAATTGTTGTAATTTTAAGACCTTCACTCTTGTGGTCATCATTAACCTAATGGTTCTCTATGTTTTCGAGGGAAGTGCTTTAAAGCGTTAATTTTATTTGCTTATTAGGATCTGTAAGCCACGAAGCAAACGAAACATTCTTCTCAACCATTGTTGGAGAAGGTTAGATTTTGAGACTTTCAAGCTGCTAGAATCTACTGTGTTGAGGGTTATGTTTCTTAACTGTTTGCTAAAAAACTAAATTTCACAAATTATAGGAGAATGATATTCCACGCAGTTCTCTTAATTGAATATTCTTCATTGTAATATTAAAAAACATAAATGAGACCATCTACATAGTTAACATCTCTCTCGTTTGATCTTGTAACACAAAGCAAATGAGAAAACACACACACACAAAAGCTCTTTAAAATTTCTCCAATATCTTTACCGCAGTGCGCGAGTTTTAATCTAGTTGACAATAAAATTATAGTTTGAGGAGTACATATAAGAAATTGTTAACTTTTTATTTTTAATTTTAATTTATACCAAATAATAAACAACTAAAATTAAAACTTATATTTCAGATCTAAATTATACACTAATTTCAAGTGATGGATTTTTTGTCAATTATACCATTTTCAACGTTCTTGTTCTGAAATCAATTGTCAATAATAAATTAACTAATGACCTCAATCTAGTATATGAGATATTATATTATTTCTTTTTAAACATTAGGATTATACCCGCGTTATAACGCAGGATTGGACTGTCTTGATTATTTTTTCAGTTGTATTTATTTAGATTGTTAGACCCGTATTGATATTTAAGAATATTATTTTTAAGATGTTTTAGAAGTCCGAACTTGAATCGAATTTTTTCAAATTAGAAGAACTGAACCTGAAAAATACTTAAATGAGTCATAAATTTATGTACCCAAAAATATCAAAAACCCAAACTTGAACAAAATAAAGAACTAAATTCTAAAAAAATAAAGCTTTTCTCTTAAATATTTATTAAAACATTAAATTTTCATATAAAAAACACCCAAATCCGAACTTAATCTATATCAAACAAAACTCTATCCACAAAATAAAAATATCTGAATAAGTCTCAGACTAAAATATCTCAAATACCAAATTAGATGAACCGAATCCGAGAAATTACCAGAATGTGTCCTAAATCTATGTATCCAGAAAATCAAATCCAAACTCGTACCGGAACCGAATCAATAATCAAATTTTTAACCGATATATTAAATTATTTTTTAGAGATTTTTCTATTAAATCTTTATTAATTTTGAATTTTTGTATAAAACTCTGTAACAAAACCTACCTTAGTCCTATTTTTAAAGGTGGTTATGAACCATAGGTTAATTTTATCCTATAGTTTATAACACATCCAAAATGAAAGTGTCTCCCGCATTAATATATAAAACTAGGATTATACTCACGCTATAGTGCGGAGTTTAATTATTTTTTTCAACCCATGTTTATTTAGTTTTTAGATCCGTATTGATATTTTGACTATTTTTGAGAGGCTCAAAAACTGAACCGAAATCCATCCGAATTAGAGAAACCAAACCCGAAACAAACTCAACAAAATACACCAATGAATCTTAAATATATAAATTTGAACACCGAATCCAAACCCGAAGCAAAACCAAATCAAGAACCAAATTTTAATTTTTCTATTAAATCTTTTTAATTTTAAAATTTTATATATAAATACTAGAACTTGAACTCGATCTATACCGTAAAATCAATTCCAAAAAATAAAAATATTTGAATATATCTTAAACCAAAATAATCAAAATACCGAATTAGATGAACCGGACCCAATAAAATACCACAATGTGTCCTAAATCTATGTACTGGTAAAATAGAATCCAACGCTGAACCGGAACCGAATTACTAACCGAATTAGTAACATATATATATTTTTATTAAATATTAACTTTTTTAGAATTTATTCTATTAGATATTTATTAATTTTGAATTTATACATTAAAACATGTAACAAAATCCACTTTAAACGGGTTGTTATGAACCTTATGTTAATTTTATCATATAATTTATAACATAACCAAAATAAAAGTATCTCCTACTTTAATATATAAGATATGATATTTAATTACTCCAGAGGACATGTAGACTAATAATAGTACTTTCTTTACAAATTGTTTTTTACCCGTCCAAATTGCTTATATTTCATTATGAATATCATCGTTTACATATGCCAACAGAAAAGCCCGGCAGTAATGATACACATTCCAATAATGAGGACAAGAATTTATTAGTTTTAGCTAGTATATCAGCATACTTATTATGTTTTCTTGGCGTATGGTTGAACTTTATATTGTCAAACATCAGTCTCCAATGTGTAATTGTAGTCCAAAAATGCGCTAAGCGACAATTACTGGATGAGTTATTCAACAGCTGGGTAATGGTCAAGTTATCTCCTTCAAAAACTATTGTCCTGTAGCCAAGTCCATAAGCCGCTTGAATAGCCCAAATTAACACCGATAGTTCGACTTCCTCCACAGAAGCACGTTGGAAGCCTTTACCACACCGCGCATGCAAGACAACTCCATTATGATCCCAGAGGATCCAACCCATACCCAAATGCTCACCTAGTCTTGTATACGATGCATCATAATTGCATTTGAGCCATCCCTGTGGAGGTGGAATCCAAACATTTATCCTCAACAAATAAGGGGGGGCGGAAGACGTGTTACCTGGTGTTTCTGAATGTGCATCTATCCATTCTTATCTATCTTGATAGGCCTGATTGACAGTCTCAACAGGGTCAATAATAATGGCATTAAAAACTTAATCGTTCATACTTTTCCATAATCGTCATAGTAACCATATAGGCATGTATCTTCTACTATGTTCAGGATATAGTCTAGTTTACGTTCAACAGTAACAAATAGATCAGTAAGAATATGTATAGGAAGACCAGGTATTCTCTAACTAGCCACTAAAGAATCATATAAAACAGGGCATGGTTGGGTGTCTCATTTGGACCACAGAACCGTAGACAAGAGGAGAATGTCCTTATATACAACGTTGGAGATTTTTTGCAAATCCTAAAGCCCTCGACGCCAACCACCAAAGGAAACACCAAAGCTTTGGGGCAACCGGCGCATGCCAAAGCTTCTTGGTTAGTTCAGGAAATTGGGACAAATGAGGCACATGTGCAGAAGCTATATCTGATTGCATGGATGCTAACCAATACCCTGACTTGACAGTATAATTACCATGCTTCATATGACTCCAGATGTATGAATGAGGTGTTACATGTTGGGGAATGTAATGTCTCAAAATTGGACCATGGTTAGATTTATTAATCATCCTCTCAAGTTGGGCCATTTCCCACTGACGAGAATTCAGTCAATTAAAGCACTGACTGGAATGGAAGGATCGTAAGAGGGAAACAGGAGGGGAGCCCTTGGTGGAATTATGGGTAGCCAAGGATCGAGCCCTAACTTTGTAGTAACACCATCACTTATTCTTATCTGCATACCAGATTTAAGGAGGTCTAATCCATGCAGTAATGACGACCAGCCATATGATGATTGTGTACCTTTCTTAGCTCGATACAGATTTCGACGAGGGAAGTAGCGAGCTTTATATAGGCGGTATAATAGACAGGATGGCCATTGCAATCATTTCCACGCTTGGTTAGCAAGAAAAGCTTGATTGAAAGCAGCCAATTCCCAAAATCCAAGTCCGCCTCGCCATTTTGATTTTGTCATTTTCTTCCAGGACACCCAGTGTATTGGTTTCGTCGAAGCAGTTCTGCTCCACCAGTCATTCGCAATAAGTTTGTCAATGGTTTTACACATACTATTGAGCAACCAAAAATAGTTCATGGAGTAGACAAGAAGCGCATAGGCCACAGCTTTGATTAACATTTCTTTCCCAACAACTGAAAGATATCGGTTTTGCCATCCCTTCAACTTTGTATTGATACGTTTCTCTATATATTGAAATAAGGCTCTCTTATTTTTTCTAAACTGCTCTGGTAGTCCCAAATATTTTCCTGCACCACCAATGTGCATGATACCAATGGCCGATTTGATGTGATCACAAGTGCCTTGACAGACTCGTTGACCAAATGTCAAAGTTGAACTCTCAAGGTTGATTAACTGTCACAAGCAAGCTGTGTAAGTATCAAATATCTCCCATAGCTGATTAGTATTGCCCAAGTTTGCACGGAGAAAAAAGGGAGAGTCATCCGCAAATAGTAAATAGGATATCGATGGTCTGCCTCGTCTAATACGTAATCCTTGCAACGTGCCATTGCGTTGTGCACTATCTAACATGGAGCTTAATACATCAGAGCATAATATAAATAGGTATGGCAAGAGCGGGTCACCCTGCCTCAAGCCACGTTGGGGTTCAATATAGCCAAATGGACTTCCATTGATAAGCACGGAGAAGGTGAATATACGAAAACACATTGCATAATCCAAGCGGTCCATTGGTCAAAAAACCCTTTTTGACGGAGGACTGCTTCTAAAAAAACTCATTCCACTATGTCATATGCCTTACTAATATCCGTTTTAACAGCCATGTATTCTGATGATACCTTACGATTGACTCGAAGCAAATGGAACAATTCATATACTGTGAGAACATTATCGCAAATATTACGGCCTGGGATCAAAACAGCTTGCTGCTCCGACACCACCTCATGTAATATACACTTTAAACGTTGAACCAAAATTTTGGATATTATCTTATAGGTAACATTGCATAGGCTTATCAGCCGTAGGTCTACCATTCTTTTGGGAGGACTAACCTTCAGGATAAGGCAAATGTGCGTGTGATTTCAAGCCTCAGGCATCGATGATGTGATAAAGAATTGTTGGACTTCACGGATGATATTCGGGCCAACATCATCCCAAAAGTCTTGATAGAAAGCACTACCAAACCCATCTGGCCCTAGCGCTCGTGATGATCATATTTCAAATACTGCTCGTTTTATCTCATCTTTCGTGATCGGTGCAACCAGTGAGTCATTCATAGTCGATGTAACTACCCGGGATAATTCGTGTAAGGGGGATAAGGACGCTGTAGTACTTGTACTTTGAAACAAGGAATTATAATAAGTTGTAGCCACTCTAGCGATTTGGTGGTTACCAAAATGAGGTTGATCTGCATCATCAAGAATATGCGTGAGTGTATTCCTTGCTCTCTGGTTCCTGGTCATTGCATGAACGAATTAAGTATTGGAATCACCATATTGTAACCATCGATTACGACTTTTCGCTTGCCAGTATTTTTCTTCCTCAAAAGTGGCTCGTTGTAATTGAGATTTAAGCTCCCGAATACGTAGAGTGTTAGTAGAGCTGATGGAAAAAGCAGCACTAATCTCAGGGGTCAGTCTATCAATCTCTTTAGCACTGTTAGTTCGATGAGATTGCTTCCAGTTAGAAATAAAGGAACAACTTGCACGAAGCCGTTCCTGTCATATAACGGAGAGATCATCAAAAAACCGCTTGAAACTCGCTATTCTTACCAAGTCACGAACTGTAATAAAAGAGCTTTTTGCCCCGATCAATACACTTACGGATACGAATAATTGTTGGTCTATGATTAGATTCCACCATATCCATATACTCAAGGGTTGAACTTGGGTATTCAGCGCGCCATTCCATGTTGCAAAAAACACGATTCAACCAACATCGTACTGTATGTCCAAATCGTTTGCCACATCATGTTAAGTTGTTTCCACAATACGGAAGATCGTTCATGTGACAATTAGACACCATGTTCCAGAAATGAGCAAATGTCCAAGTCTCACGTGGAGGTCCACCTATCTCTCATCCTGTTGTAAGATATCATTAAAATCACCGCACATGAGCCATGAGCCAGTTCGGATACTGCCAATGCGTTCAAGTTGCTCCCATAGTACATATCGAAGTTGTCGAATTGGGTGACCATATACAAAATACATATAGCAGAAAATCTCAATTATTTATTTTATAATCAATGAGTCATTCCTCTTGATAATTAAAGTATACAGACACTTCATTAGACCACAGTAAAGCCAAACCCCCACCAATTCCCCTAGGCGACACACAAGACACATTTGGATAATTCAATTGTGCAGCCACATCACATACAACATCATCATTGTTCTTTGTCTCCTTTAGAAAGAGTATGTCCGAGGAGTAGCGACAAACTATTCCCTTCAGGAGTCAAACTACCGAGAATCCCTTCAAACCTCGGTAGTTCCAAAAGGCTGTATTCATGGCCCCTCTAGTGGCTTATGGCCCACCGTATCATTACTAGTTTGGGTGTTACCAACATTAGTTGGTGGTGGAGCAAAATCATGATCTGCAACAAAAACATCATCATGGTTGTCTTCAACAAAGTCGGAGCAGTGTGTCATCATCTTAGTGTATGTCTTATGGAAATCATCTCGAGTGAACCACCAAAAGAGACCGCGATGAGTAGCAGAGATCTTGGGACGTTGAGATGAAGAGGCGCCATCATTCTCGACCTTACGTTTACGCGAGGCAGAGGGGGATGCAGTAGGCAATTGAGCACTCGAATCCATTGGAGATTCACCATGATCAACATCATTACCGCCATGGGAATCCGGATCAGCATCCTCTTCAGAATCCGTATCAGCCTCATTACTGCCATCATGATCCGTAGACACACCATCCGAATGCGCAAGTAGGCACTCACTAACATCGTGTGATAGCATTCCACACATGGTGCAGAAGTTTTGCAGCCTTTCATACTGGATAGAAAGAGTTACGATCTCACCAACAAAATCAAATTGACGTTAGAACAACAGACCTTCTGTAACACCCTAAACCCGAAATTCTCAAAATTCTACACAATTTAGCAA
>OVBA01006938.1:0-15617 GCA_900406435.1 Lepidium aucheri
AACCCTAGAATCCCTAAATCCGATCTAAGATCTACTCAGACATAGAACGATGAACCAAGCAAATCATGATGAATTGGAACTGAAATTGCATTAACAAATAATAATAGGGTTCAGAAATTCTTCTCAAATATGAAGAGATCTTCTTCCTAGCTTACAAACTCTAAAACTTCTGAAAAAATCGTTCTTCAAAAGCTAAAAGACGACTTACAAAAATAAAATAGGAAAAGAGTATTTATAGGTTTCAAAACAAGAGCTGAAAAATCGTGAAATTAGGTTTCTTCGAAGGGATTGATCGATCAATCCTTGTGTTGATCGATCGATCTTTAAATATTAAGTCGATCTCTTAGAAGCTAAGTCGTTCTTCAGGTCATGCGCATATTCCTTGTGAAAGCACTGATTAATCCTTGTGTTGACCGATCGATCATTCCTCTCGTGGAGAATACCAGAAAATGCTTCAAACTTCTCCAAAGTTCACCTTCAAGCATGATTCCAACTCTGAACGTTTTTGACCTGAAATCTAGATAAAACACAGACAAATTCCCCAAATCTAACTAATAATAAACTGAAAACTGATAAAATATGAGGAACATCATTGTCTTAAGGAAATTGAAAGTTTATGCAGTGCTTTTCTCTGATCTGGATCCCCTAATATTTCGTCCAAAGCAAAGGTTTCTTGGGATGATATCTGTTTTCGGAAAAAGGAAGGTGGTCTTGGACTGCAGAAACTACGTGATTCATCTCGAGTGTTTGCTTTCCATTAGGGCGCTTATTTCCTATTCGAAGTCGCTTTGGGTGTCTTGGACTCGCCATTATATTGTACATTATTCTTCATTTTGGGATGCTAAACCATGCTCTCAAGGTTCCTAGATTTGGCTTAAGCTTTTCAAGATAAGGGATCAAGTTTTTGATTTAATCAAGATCCTGATCAGATATGGTAACAAAGCTTTCTTTTGGTTTGATAACTGGACTTCTTTGGGCAGTCCTATGTGAATTTCTGGGAGTGCTGGAACTCCTTGCCTTGGTCTTAACCGTTCAGCTCTGGTAGCTGATGCAATATCTATCTCTAATTGGCGATTTCATCATCTTTGTGGTGCCCTTGTTTCCCAACTTAATACAATCCCTCTGCCAATTCCAGATTCAGGTGATGATATCTATCTTTGGCGGCATGATATTGATGTTTTCAAACCATTCTTCTCTGCCAAAATGACTTGGGATCAGATTTGATGTAGAAGATAGATTGTTCCTTGGTATAATCTGGTTTGGTTCCCTCAAAGTGTTCATCGTTTCTTGTTTATTTATTGGCTAGCTGTCAAGGATAGGCTCTCCACAGGGAATCGAATGCATATCTGGGAAAGACATCAGTCTTGTGTCTATTGTGGTGACATCTTTGAGTCCCTAGACCATCTGTTTTTTGCGTGTCCCTTCTCCTTCTCAGTTTGGTTTGGGTTATGTAGCTTACTCCTTGGCTGTTTCATAACTCTAGACTAGGCGGATACTCTGCATTTTATTATGAATCCACATCACTGATCACTTGACATAATCTCTCTTAGAATGATATTTCAAACTTCTATGAATTACATTTGGAAGGACCGCAACTTGAGAATTCATGGCCATAATGGTTCAGATATGGTATCTTTGAATAAGATGATAGACAAAGTTGTAAACTCCTTACACACCTCTCATCGGCGATCTGAAGAGGATTTCTAGCATGCTGACTAAGGCAAGATCCAAACCCCTTAAACTAAGAGATGATATCACACCACGTGTCGTGCCTTATCCCTTGCTAATGCACAAGACTTACGGTATTCTTCCTGATTGGCCTCTTTAGTCCTCTCTGTTTATAATAGTTGTAGAGAATCTGATGTGAAAAGGTTTGAACTTTTGTATCTTTATTTATATGGTCGGAACAGGAAAGACTTTCTTTACATGGTTTAGAACTATACTAACCATCACTATAATGAATCCTGAGCAAATCAAGGAAATGTTCAACAAGTTTTATGAGTTCACAAAGCCGCATCAATTCCCTTTGGACACATTGATTGCCAAAGGACTTTCTAATTATGATGGTGATAAATGGGACAAGCACATCATCAACCCGGCTTTTCATCTTGAGAAGATTAACGTTTAAGGCTTTATGAATTTCTCAGTCATAAATAAGGCTCTTGTCAGGGAAACTATTCAGGAACTAATCTTAATCATATTCTCGGCTTGAACATAAATAAAGATAAACCAACTCTCATTGAATCTACCCATGTACTAATAATATAAAGATCCTAACTCTCGTCGGTTTCAGATTTCAAATAGGCTTTATCGTTTAGGTTCAATTACCCACAACCCAACCTAGCATCAACTCTCATTGGTAGTGAAGGAATTGCTCTTCTAATCTAGTTCTGGTTCTTAACAAACTTCTGGAAAGTTAACAACCGAAAATCATTAACTAGGTGATCAAGCTAACCTATGCATTAATTTCAAGTATTAGAAGAAGAATCTTCAATTCATCAATCCTATTTGTTCCCTAATAGTTGAATTCTAAAACCCTAGAATCCCGAAATCCGATCTAAGATCTACTCAGACATAGAACGATGAACCAAGCAAATCATGATGAATTGAAACTGAAATTGCATTAAAAATAATAATAGGGTTCAGAAATTCTTCTCAAATATGAAGAGATCTTCTTCCTAGTTTACAAACTCTAAAACTTCTGTAAAAATCGTTCTTTAAAATCTCAAAGACGACTTACAAAAATAAAAAAGGAAAAGAGTATTTATAGGTTTCAAAACAAGAGCTGGAAAATCGTAAAATTAGGTTTCTTCGAAGCGCATTGATCGATGAATCCTTGTGTTGATTGATCGATCTTTGGATATTAAGTCGATCTCTTAGAAGCCAAGTCGTTTTTCAGATCGTGCGCATATTTCTTGTTAAAGCACTGATCGATCCTTGTGTTGACCGATCGATCCTTCCTCTCGTGGAGAATACCAGAAAATGTTTCAAACTTCTCCAAAGTTCACCTTCAAGCATGATTCCAACTCTGAACGTTTTTGACCTGAAATCCCAATAAAACACAGAGAAATTCCCCAAATATAACCGTTTTAATGAGCTGAAAACCGATAAAATATGAGAAACATCACTGTCTTAAGGAAATTGAAAGTTTATGCAGTGCTTTTCCCTGATCTGGATCCTCTAATATTTCGTCCAAAGCAAAGGTTTCTTGGGATGATATCTGTTACCGAAAAGGAAGGTAGTCTTGGACTACGGAAACTACATGATTCATCTCGAGTGTTTGCTTTCCATTAGGGGGCTTATTTCCTATTCGAAGTCGCTTTGGGTGTCTTGGACTCGCCATTATATTCTACATTATTCTTCATTTTGGGATGCTAAACCATGCTCTCAAGGTTCCTGGATTTGGCTTAAGCTTTTGAAGATAAGGAATCAAGTTTTTGACTTAATCAAGATCCAGATCAGATATGGTAACAAAGCTTTCTTTTGGTTTGATAACTGGACTTCTTTGGGCAGTCCTATGTGAATTTCTGGGAGTGCTTGAACTCGTTGCCTTGGTCTTAACCGTTCAGCTCTGCTAGCTGATGCAATATCTATCTCTAATTGGCGATTTCATCATCTTCGTGGTGCCCTTGTCTCACAACTTAATACAATTCCTCTGCCAATTCCAGATTTAGGTGATGATATCTATCTTTGCAGCATGATATTGATGTTTTCAAACCTTTATTCTCTGCCAAAATGACGTGGGATCAGATTAGATGTAGAAGATAGATTATTCCTTGGTATAATCAGGTTTGGTTCCCTCAAAGTCTTCATTGTTTCTCGTTTATTTATTGGCTAGCTGTCAAGGATAGGCTCTCCACAGGGACTCGAATGCATATTTGGGGAAGACATCAGTCTTGTGTCTATTGTGGTGACATCTTTGAGTCTCGAGACCATCTGTTTTTTGCATGTCTCTTCTCCTTCTCAGTTTGGTTTGGGGTATGTAGCTTACTCCTTGGCTCTCCCATAACTCCATACTAGGCGGATACTCTGCATTTTATCATGAATCCACATCGCAGATCACTTGACAGAATCCTTCTTAGAATGATATTTCAAACTTCTATGAATTACATTTGGAAGGACCGCAACTTGAGAATTCATGGCTATAATGGTTCACATATGGTCTCTTTGAATAAGATGATTGAGAAAGCTATGAGGATCAGAATAACATCTTTGCATTATACAGGGCAACATAAACTTGAGGAATTGAGACATCGTTGGTTTGAAGTCTATAGCTAATTTTTTTATTCTTTAGGTTTTGTATAACTTACAAACTTTTGACTTTTTGTAGTCGTCTTTTCTTTTTTATTGAATCAATAAATTTTACATTTCAACCAAAAAAATGGCAAAGAAATGTTAGGAAACATGCCCTTTTTCGGCTAATCAAACAATCCAAATTTGCTTCTGCACCTCTGTGGCATGTGACTGTGAGGCTCCTGAGATGTCATAACCACATTCATATCTAATTCTAACTCTCTTCTCTGGGGGAGAAAATGGAGATAACGGTTGCGTCAATAACAAAGTAGGTGTAGTTGTTGTGTCGTTGTGGGTATGGAGAACTTTAAGGAGGGCTTGGTTTAAGCCAAAGATGCTTGAAAGTTACCTGTGAAAACAAGGTCTTGCCGGAACTCCTTACACACCTCTTATCGGCGATCTGAAGAGGATTTCTAGCATGCTGACTGAGGCAAGACCCAAACCCCTTAAACTAAGAGATGATATCACACCACGTGTCGTGCCTTATCCCTTGCTAATGCACAAGACTTACGGTATTCTTCCTGATTGGCCTCTTTAGTCCTCTCTGTTTATAATTGTTGCAGAGAATCTGATGTGAAAATGTTTGAACTTTTGTATCTTTATTTATATGGTCGGAACCGGAAAGACTTTCTTTACATGGTTTGGACCTATACCAACCATCATTATAATGAATCCTGACCAAATCAAGGAAGTGTTCAACAAGTTTTATGAGTTCACAAAGCCGCATCAATTCCCTTTGAACACATTGATTGCCAAAGGACTTGCTAATTATGATGGTGATAAATGGGACAAGCACATCATCAACCCGACTTTTCACCTTGAGAAGATTAAGGTTTAAGGCTTTATGAATTTCTCAGTCATAAATCAGGCTAAATTGCTTTATTGTATGTATGCATGTTCATTTGGCTCTGATCCAACATCTCCCTTTTTTTCTATGTATAGAATGTGGTACCGGCGTTCCATCAGAGCTGCAACAAGGTTATTGGCGAATGAAATAAGTTAGTGTTGAATAAAGGACCATCGTGTGATGTGGATGTTTGGCCTGGGCTTGTGAGCATGACTGCAGATGTCATCTTTCGTACTGCTTTTGGTAGCAGTTACAAAGAAGGGCAGAAGATATTTGAGCTCCAAGCGGAATTAGCACAGTTCATCATGCAGGCTGTTCGGAAAGCTTACATCCCTGGATATAGGTAACGATAAAGCTCAACTTGTCTTGTTCAATTTAAGGCATTTAGAGCTTAACTCTAGATCTTTTAGTACTGAGCTCTCTTAGAGACATGAACCATTACCTTTCTGCCTATTGTTTGCGTAGCTATCTCCCATCAAAGGTTCACAGAAGAATGAAAGCAAAAGCTAGAGAAATTCAAACTATTCTTATAGGAATAGTTAACAAAAGGTTAAATGCAAGAGAAGCCGGGGAACCTCCAAGCGAGGATTTGCTGGGTATACTTCTTGAATCGAATCAGGGACAAGCTAAAGAAAATGGAATGAACATCGAAGAAGTGATAGAGGAGTGCAAGTTGTTCTATTTTGCCGGGCAAGAGACTACTACTGTGCTTCTGGTCTGGACAATGGTTCTGCTAAGCCAACACCAAGACTGGCAGGCTGGCGCACGAGAAGAAGTGAAGCAAGTTTTTGGTGATAAAGAACCTGATATAGACGGTCTGAACCAACTCAAAGTTGTAAGTATAAACCAAATCAAAAACCTTTTCCAAGTGACTTCAATACTTTTGTTGTGTTTAGATGATTCTGCTAAACGTTTCCAACAGATTATGATGATACTATATGAGGTCCTAAGGCTATATCCTCCAGCTCCTCAGCTGACACGGGCCATTCACAAAAAGATGAAGCTAGGAAACTTGACACTACCAGCCGGTGTTCATATCAGTCTCCCAATAATCCTAGTCCAACGCGACACTGAACTTTGGGGCAAAGATGCAGCGGAGTTTAAGCCTGAGAGATTCAAAGAAGGTGTATCAAAGGCAGCAAAGAGCCAAGTCTCCTTGTTTCCTTTCGGCTGGGGACCGAGGATATGTATTGGCCAGAATTTTGCCCTGTTGGAGGCAAAGATGGCAATGACATTGATTCTACAAAGATTCGCCTTCGAGCTTTCTCCTTCCTATGTTCATGCTCCTCATCCATTCGTCACCATTCACCCACAGTTCGGTGCTCACCTGATCCTGCACAAGCTCTAATCATAAGAAACCTTTTTTGCTGTCAATTGAACTTGTCATACATAAATGTAACAGGTCCAGATCACAAAAACCCAAATCTTCTTAGGAATGTAAATCGGAACTCGTGTCTCACATGATGAAAAAAAAACCCTTCGAGCAGTAATTTTCATTGAACAAATCTCTGTTTTGAAACTAAAACCAATAGTCTAGTTTGAAAAAAAAAACTAAAACCGATATAAAAGGAACGAAAAGGAAGTAGTTATTGATTGTTCTCGTCCAGCGTATATTAGTCTAAAGTCAACCTAAGAGCATGTGAATTATAATATCACATGCTCTTAGTTTAATAATCATATACTAATAACTTACCTTTCAAGTAGGTTTTTTTTTCTGTTATTATATTTGAATCCCATATATAGTTTGAAATGAAAACTATCTAGAATTACATCAAAACTGGCGATAGTATAAAATATTAATTATTTCAATTATTTACATGACTAAAAATTTTGAATTAATATCATAAGAAATATTATTATAAATTATTTTCTAAATTTATAAATTGGTTGTTCATAAACCGCAGAAAATCTATTAATATCTTCTTATCGAGGAGTCATATATCGATTTTCAGTAGCTCATCATCTTTATTAACATTACATGTTTCACAACAACATGTGGAGAAATTCTACCAACTTTCAAGTAGAAAAAAAATCACAAAACTTTACCATTTAGATTTCTTATCTTTTCCTATATCAATATAACTACAATAATTTCACGGGTTTAATACAAAAATTCACTATCTTCTCTTCAGTTTTTATAATTTTAATATTATAGGAAAGTATAACATCTATATTCTCTTCATTCTATATATAATTTCATGGGTTTAATACAAAAACTCACAACCTTCTCATGAGTTTTTATATTGAAGTGAATTATGATTACCTCTCTCATTTTTTATTATATGCATATTTCATATTCCATAGTTTCATGTTTCTTAATTTTTGAAAATATGAAATAGTTTAAATATCTAAAAATTAATTTGTTAATAAATATTACAAAAAAAATAAATAATAAAGCTGATTTAATATCATTAGATAAATGTTTTCGTGGCTATTAGAAATTTTTTTACATTTCTATATATATACATAAATATATATAAGTGGTTTGTATTTTTATAGTTATATATTTTATTAAATTAATTGTCTTAATAGATTATTAGAGATTATATATTAAATAAAATAAATTAGTAAATTAGTGTTTCACAGAGGGGTTGTCTGCTACATCCATCTTTGATCCTCCAACATAAATCTCAACCACAGTCATCTGTACTTTTGCCGATGAATTTAGATATCTAAGAGGATATGATTTTCGTGTTGAAAAGCTCACCTAGCGGTGTGGTGAGTTTAACTGGATACTGACCTGATTCAAAGTTAAAGTTCCGGTTTTGTCACTGTAGATTGTTGTTGCTGAGACCATGGTTTCACAAGTTGAGAGCCTTCTAACATGTATAGCAAATGAAACATGGTCAGACAATAACCAAAAAAAAATTAAAACGAAGAGATCCTTTCTGATTCTTACCAAAGCTTTGTCTGCCATCATCTTCCGCATTGAATAAGCCAAACTGCAAATACGATTTCAAGAGAAAGTATATCAACACCTGAGATATATTTACCACAAATGTAAAAATTATGTAAAAACAAAAGCCAAAAAAGGAAAGAACCTCAAAGATTTACCAGCATATTACCAACTCCGTCAGCTACTTTACAACCTGCAACAAAGGTTTGTGTTAGCAAGCAGAAAAAAGAAGATGATCATAGAATTCCACAAGAAGAAACATGATGAACTCACAATCTTGCTTTCACCGGTCATGCTAGATTCATCAATAGCAAGAGAATGACCACAAATTAGCACTCCATCCGCAGGGACCTACATTGATACAATACACGTAAGACCAAAGTGTAATATAGATCAGAAACCACAGAGGGAATACAATGACAAATTGTGCCTACCTGGTCACCTATTCTAAGAGGTACAACATCTCCAACAACAACATCATAGATGGAAATCTTCACTGTTCTCCCTCCTCTCATGACCTGTAACAGTTTTGGTTTGTTAATAATGAGCTCAAAAATATATTATTGCAAAAGAATCTAAGGTGTTAAAACAAGCACCTCTAGTTGTATATTTCTTTTTCTGTCATTGAGGTTTTGAAACTGAAGAGATTGGCGATAGTCATTAACAGCTGTAAATTAGAAGATAATGTGTAAAGAAAGATTCTTTCTAAATAGATTAAGTGCAAGGTTGGGAATGTTTATCTGAATGTCTCAGAACAGAAATACAAATTGTAGGCAATAGAAGAAATAAGCATCTATATATACCTGTAACAGCAATGACAAGCAAAACTGCAAGGACGGTGACCAGCGAAGGACGGAGAGAAGTTACCGGCAAGGAGATCGGCGGGAGATCTGAGAAAAAACAAAACCGTGAGAGAGAGAAGCTTACTGGCAAGAGAAGCTTACCGGCGACTTCTCCGGCGGAGGATGAGACCGGCGGAGAAAAAAAAAAGAGAAAACGAGATCTATATGAAAGAGAGACAGCGAGATTCGTGAAAGGGGAAAGCGAAGACTATAAAAATTCTTATCTGTACTTAGGTTTAATTATTGGGCTATTGGGTAATACTTATTGGGTTAGGTTAGTTTAATGTTGGTTAATTTTACTCAACTATTTGATTAGGATAATAATCAATTGGTTTATGTCAAATTAATATGGTTTTTGGTAAAATTAACTTTGTTTTGGTAAAATTAATATGGCTAAAACTATAATTAGTTATAAATTTAATCAAAATGTTAAGAAATTTTTAAATATTTGATAATAATTCAGGTATAATTTCACCGGAAGTCTACAATGCAGACTTCACGGTTTTACAGGCATCGAGCAGACTTCACAAGAATTCGACAATATACCCTAAACCCTAAACTAAAACCACAAATCAAATATTTTCCTCTTTAATACTCAATAACTTATTAAACCTTATAACAAAAACCATTAAACTTTCATAATACATTCTTAATAAATTTATGCATTTCAAATATAAAATTTACAAATCCTATATAACTACCAATATATGTTGCTAAATCCTAAACCCTAAACCCTAAACTAAACCATACCATATTAGTTTGTGAACTATTTGGTCTTTGTTGGTATGATAAAACCATTTTTAGTGAAATTTTATTTTTCATGTTTTAATATAGTCTATAAATATATTTTGTAACAAAAAATGTAGTCAAAATATTTTTCTTATTATTTATTAATAAATATTTGATAATAATTCAGGTGCAAACTTCACCAGAAGTATACAATGCAGACTTCACGGTAGTCTACACGTATCGAGCAGACTTCAGAAGAAGTCTACCATATACCCTAAACCCTAAACCCTAAACTTAATATTAAACCACAAATCAAATATTTTCCTCTTTAATACTCAATAACTTATTAAACCTTATAACAAAAACCATTAAACTTTCATAATACATTCTTAATAAATTTATGCATTTCAAATATAAAATTTACAAATCCTATATAACTACCAATATATGTTGCTAAATCCTAAACCCTAAACCCTAAACTAAACCATACCATATTAGTTTGTGAACTATTTGGTCTTTGTTGGTATGATAAAACCATTTTTAGTGAAATTTTATTTTTCATGTTTTAATATAGTCTATAAATATATTTTGTAACAAAAAATGTAGTCAAAATATTTTTCTTATTATTTATTAATAAATATTTGATAATAATTCAGGTGCAAACTTCACCAGAAGTATACAATGCAGACTTCACGGTAGTCTACACGTATCGAGCAGACTTCAGAAGAAGTCTACCATATACCCTAAACCCTAAACCCTAAACTTAATATTAAACCACAAATCAAATATTTTCTTCTTTTATATTCAATAACTTTTAAAACCTTATAACAAAAAACATTAAACTTTCATAATACATGCTTAATAAATTTATGCATTTCAAATATAAAAATTACAAATCCTATATAACTACCAACATATGTTGCTAAACCCTAAACCCTAAACTAAACCATAACATATTGGTTTATCAACTATTTGGTCTTTGTTGACCTAATAAAACCATGCTTGGTGAAATTTTATTTCTCATGTTTCAATATAGGCTATAAATATATTTTGTAACAAAAAATTTAATCAAAATTTTTTTTTATATTTTTAAATTTTAAAACTCAATTATATTTAAATGCAGACTTTATTGGCAGTCTACATTGTAGACTTTATCGGCAGTCTACAATGAATCTACATTGTAGACTTCCGATGCAGTCTACAATTCTGTATAAGGGTAGAAACGCAATTGAGTTCTTTCTTTTTTTTGTTTGGTCATGAGGGACAATATCATAATTCCCTTACTTTTAAAGGTTACTTTTGCATTTGATTGAACTTTAGGTTAGTTTTAGTATTTCAATTTAATATTTAGGTTACTTTTGTAATAATCCCTAGAATAAATGAATAGAATGAGGGTTGATGATGTGACATTATGAGAAGAGAACAAAACTTAACTTTATATATATATATATATATATTAGTCTTATATAGTGAGATAATCACTAAATCTCTCTTCTATATAAGATTACTAGTTTTAGTAAAATTTTAGTATACTATTTTTTCTATCACTAATTAAAAAGACTATTCTCTTCTCTATTATTTTTGGGTCCTGTTCTTTTATCTATTTTATGAACATACCAAGTTTTACCTAAATACTTTTTAAATTTTAATATTAAATTTAAAAATGTCTAATTAATATATTTTACAAATATTAACATAACTAAATGATGCTCTGTGGGTGGGAAATGTTTTGTGAAAAATTATTATGTATTTTTCGTTATTTTTATTTATCTATAATATTTGTATGTGATATTTTTAATGCAAATTATATATATATATATATTTGATATACTAAAAATTAATTTACCATGATGAAGGGTGTTGTGCATGAAATATATTTTTTCATCTCTGTTAATTTTGGTTTTGATGATTTATAATTTTGTATATAAACTTTTTGACACGTATCATTTAAGTTGTTAGACTCGTATTCATTTAGGTTTATAGACTCATTTTCATTTAAGTTTTTTGACCTGCATTCTTTAAGGGTTCTAAACTCATATTCATTTAGGTATTTAGATTCATGTTCATTTACATTTGTAAACATGTGTTCAGATAAGTAAACATGAGTTATGTGTTTATTTAGGCATTTAAATTTAGAAATAATTATCTATGATGTCCCATTTTAAAAACTAATTATATGAAATGCCCACTATGTGTTTTTCTTATATGATATGCCCACTTTTACTGTATAGGCAACTTGCATTTACTAATATGTCCCTGACCAAAACAAAACTAACGCCTTCGCTTCTTAATCTAAAATAAATAGCCAATCATCAACGTCTACTCCCAATTAACTTCATCTCTTTGGAATTCAACTCTTCCAATTTCATCCCCTCCTAACTCATATAAGAAGATCTCGCTTATGAAAAATTTGAACCCTTCATCCTCTAATCGTTCCAACCTATCATCTCCTCTCCCTCAATACAACACTACAACAGAAGCTTTACAAACCTTTCAAGGCTGGATCCAAATTTTGTACAGATGAATATTGTAATAGGAATATACGTAAGTTCTTCTTCCCCATGAATTTTCTGATAATGTGAGAATTGGAAGCATAAGTTCGCTTTGAATATGTTCTTAAATTCTCAGATTTGTTTACTGAATCTGCCATTTGTTTTTGATATAATTATACTAGATCAAAGATAGAGTAAAGAGGATGAAGATATTGTTGTTCTGATGTGTAGAGATAGACGATATATCTGATTGTGTTACAGACATTGTCAATCTTTTCATTACCTAGAGACACGGACATTTCCCATGCTTTTACATTCCTTGGAAATGACATGGACATTAGTCAAAAGTATAGCCATTGCACTAATATTTGTACTGCATTTTATCTTATATTCATGGTCACAATATTCATTGCCAAAGTTAAATGTCAATATGAAGACATGGAAATATATCGCTGTTTGGATGTTTTATTGTCATCCAAGACATGGACAACTAATAAGTTATATTTTAATATGAAGACATGGACATATGTCGAAATTGTGCCGATTTTATTAAGTGGACATGGAATATATATTATTACTTTTCGTTCCTATATTGTTCAAATCATTTATGCTATAAAACATAGTGACCTAGGATTGTTACACATGTACTTCATAGCCATATATGATTTTAAATTCAAGTAACAGATCCCAGTACAAATACATAGACACTAGTCATATATAATTTTAGTATGAAGACATTGTCATTGATGTCCCAAATATAATATGAAGACATGGAAAAATTCTATATTCATGCAAAGATATGGGCATTTGCTTTTCATGGTTGTTGTCGATTTCATATAGGTTATCTTCCATTGCGAATATATGATTTACCTAAGGACATGGACATTTTCAATGATTCAAACACCAGAGTAAAGATAGGTGTATTTGGTACACCATCTGATAACAACATTATGACATTCTTATTTTAAAATTCATGGTCATTTGTTCGTAATCTTGTTTAATATTCATCGACAAAGTTAAAAGTCAATATGAAGACATGGACATATGTATTTGTTACGTTGCTGTATTGTCAACCAAGACATGGACAATTTATGAGTTATATTTTAAAATAAAGACATGGGCATAATTACAAATTGTCCCTAGTTTATTAAGTGGACATAATGCAAAGACATGGACATAAGTCGAAATCGTGCCGAATTTATTAAGTGGACATGAAATATATATTATTACTTTTTGTTCCCAGATTGTTCAAATCATTTATGTTATAGAACATGGTTACCTAGGATTGTTACACATGTACTTCATAGTTATATATGATTTTAAATTCAAGCAACAAATCTCAGTACAAAGACATAGATACTAGTCATATATAATTTCTGTATGAAGACACTCTCATTGATGTCCCAAATATAATATGAAGACATGGACAAATTCTATGTCCATTTAGAGACATGGACATTTGCTTTTCATAGTTGTTGTCTATTTCATATAGGTTATCTTCCATGGCGAATATATGATTTACCTAAGACACGGGCATGTTCAATGATTCAAACACCAAAGTAAAGATATGTGTATTTGGTACATCATCTGATAACAATATTATGACATGGAATATATATTATTACTTTTTGTTCCCAGACTGTTCAAATCATTTATGTTATAAATATGGTTACACAGGATTGTTACACATGTACTTCATAGCCATATATGATTTTAAATTCAAGTAACAAATCCCAGTACAAAGACATAGATACTAGTCATATATAATTCTGTATGAACACACTGTCATTAATGTCCCAAATATAACATGAAGACATAGACAAATTCTATGTCCATGCAAAGACATAGACATTTGCTTTTTATAGTTGTTGTTGATTTCATATAGGTTATCTTCCATGGAAAATATATAATTTACCTAAGGACATAGGCATGTTCAATGATTCAAACACCAGAGTAATGATAGGTGTATTTGGTACACCATCTGATAACAATATTATGACATTGTTAGTTCAAAATCCGTGGTCATTTGTTCGTAATCTTGTTTAATATTCATCGACAAAGTTAAAAGTCAGTATGAAGACATGTACATATGTATTTATTACGTTGTTGTATTGTCAACCAAGATAAAGACGTGGACAATTTATGAGTTATATTTTAAAATAAAGACATTGAGAAATCCCCAACCTCTTTAAGCACAACCAGGAGGAACACTAATGTTAACTAAAACCCTTAACCAAATTCCAAGGAAACTCTCTCGTTACCTAGAAACCAATTCAACGTATACATACCTTTCTCGCGGACATATCTACCAACATTTGCTGTTGTGGAAAATCCACAACTTGACCAACCTTCAAATAAAATTTATACTTTTATACAACATTTACTACTCGAAAGGTTTATCAGTAGGAAATCGTGTTCACTTTATCAAGATTTAAAAATTACCTTTCTCGATGACGCTGAAAATGTCGATGCTAGAAGATTCTACTACAGCCACCACCTTAAAGGGTTGAGGTCTTCACGATTTTCCCGTGGGCATTTCAAGTCCGTAAAAACAAAGGTAGGATTGTGTTTGAGTTACTAGTCAATGGGCGCAACGAAGAAGACGAATCGTTACTAACAGAGAAAACATGACGAAGGCGAGAAACAAAGCTTTAACTGCCTGTCCGTCATCGTCTGGGGCAGTATAACTAGTCATGTGTCAAAGGTTAATTTAGTCATTCTGTATCATCAAGAGGTCAAACGCTACAAAGTTCTCAAAAGAGGTCATTTCAAAGAATTACTTACTTGATTAGGGAATTTGGGATGAATGACCCTTAAATTTATATTTAAAGATTATCTTAATTTATTAATCTTTAATATATATCTTGAAAATTAATATATTTTAAATATATACATTTAAAATTTAATGTTAGTCTTATTTAATTTTTCATATTTTCTTTAATTTCATAACATTAACAATTTTTCATATATTAAATTTAAGTTATAGTTTTTATTATTATTATTACTATTATTATATACTATCAATTAAATCTATATAAGATATCTATTCGTATTTTCATTTAATTTTTCTTATGAATACATATTATATTATTAAGTGAAGATATAAAATAATGAATTTTTATATGAAATTTTATTTATATTTATGTATATTTGACATTATTTCCTATTAAATCAAATAAAAATTTTTTTTATAATTTGAAATATAAATAAATTACCACTTGCTTAGTAACGTTGAGTTGATTGGGAACGTTGAACTAGCACTTATATTCTCAAAAACCGTCTAACTCTCTTGTTATTGACTCATGTGCTTCTCACCACTTGTTTAGTAACATTAAGTTTATAGAGAACTTTGAACTAGCACTTATTTTCTCATAGACCGTCTAACTCTTTTGTTATTAACAAATGTGCTTCTCGCCACTTGTTTAGTATTCTTATGTTGATAGAGAAAGTTGAACTAGCACTCCTACTCTCAAAAACCGTCTAACTCTCTTGTTATTGACTCATGTGCTCCTCACCAC
>OVBA01006939.1:0-15822 GCA_900406435.1 Lepidium aucheri
CAACTGCTCAGGATCAAACACGTCATCGATCCGAAAAATTCATTTTAAATGCAAAAAAATTATTAAAAAGTATTAAAAAATCAAAAACGTAAAGTTAAGAAATAAAATGAAATTTTCATATTATATATATATATATATACGAAATATAATACTCAAAAACAAAAAAAAACAAAGTGGTATCACTAGATATGAACATATGTTTCCATACACCCTAAGGCTTAGTCTTACTCACAAAGAACTATATATGATTTCAATTTTCACACATGTGTTTATATACCATCTATATTCACATATTATAAGATTTAGTTCATACACTCTCATACATATATGAAAAGAAATTCGAAATTCAAATGGTCTAAGGTTTTGGAGTTTAGGGGTTTGGGGTTTAGGGGTTTGGGGTTCAAGGTTTAGGGTTTAGGGTTTAGGGATTTAGGATTTGGGGTTTGAGGTTTAGGGTTTAGGGTTTAGGGTTTGGGGTTTGGGGTTTAGGGTTGGAGTTTTGGGTTTTGGTTTTGTTGTAAATTTTCCTATAGCAATTTAAGGTAATTCTTCCTATATCAAATTTTTACAAATACAGTACTAATACAAAATTTTCATACATTACACATTACTATGATTTACGTTTCTTGTACCATATTACACATTTAAATTTTATAAGCCAAACCGAGTTCAAATGTGTACCATATTACACATTAAAAAACCACAACCATGATTTAAGTTTCAGACAAACAACAATATATCATTTGGCCAAGCCACTGTATACCCTATTGCATCAGACAACAATTTAATTTCGGGTTCATGTCGGGTTCAGGTCGTGTTCGGTTCTTATAAAATACTCTATTTTGGATCGGGTTCGGTTTGGGTTCGGGACGGGTTTGGAAATCTGTATTTTTAATTAATTGTTTATAGAATTTTTTTTAGAAAAATCTAAGTTTTTTTTAAAAACCATAATTTAAATAAAAAAATTTATATTCAAGTTTTTTTGTTATTTCAATTCTTAAATGAATAATATATATAGATTTATAGTTAAAATTTTTTTATATTTGTGTAATTAAATGTATATATATAAATAATTATTTTTAATTATATTATACATTTTGGGTATTTTGGGTACCCGTTTGGCTTTCGGGTTTTACCCGATCAGGTCAGGGTATCCATATTCTGGTGATCCAAAACCCGTTCGGGTATTTTGCAAGTTTTGGTTTGATTTGGTTTTGGTATTTCTGATCGGGTTCAGGTCGGATTTTGGGTTTTAGGTATTATGCCCAGCCCTACTCAAGAGGTTTACCGACCAACGCTAGAAGTTAACAAAAAATTTGTTCCATGACAAAAAATATTAATAAATACCACAGAAGCAAAATACAAACAGCCTATTGACAATAAAAAGGGCGTGACATTTTTAGAGTCAGTGAAGTGATAAACGACTAAATGGGGAAACAATTACCTGACAAAGGGCGAGGATCAAAACAAAAAAGTTGAAATAAGGACGCCGTTCACCGATAGTCCAAAAAATCTAGTCGTCTACAGAGTAATAGCAGGAGCAAATACATACATTCCCGTGACTAGTGAGTGTATCATAAAGTACTAGCCATGATCTATCTCAAAGAGAAACTACACGGACCCTCAAAGAGAAACTACACGGACCAAAGAAACCTAAAAGCGCAACTTAATCTACCAAGCTCATTTCTGAGGTCGCCTAGATCAAATCACTACTTAACATAATGATATACCTAATTTTTATCGGCTTTAAGCTCATTAATTCGCATGTTTTCAGAGTGATTGTCTGCATTTTAGAGTCTTTTCAAGTGGAAAACAGGTTAAATTTGGAATGTACCCGCAAAACATGGTTCAGGATGAATCAGAGCAGTTTTTGTAATTTCAACAGAAGATTGTTGATCAAGCAATCAACCTCATGATCGATCGATCACTCTCCTCAGTGAGAGATGCGCTCGAGTCATTGATCAACTTCACACCTCACTATTGATCAATCACTCTCCTCAATGAGAGCTGCACTCGAGCTGTTGATCGACCTCCATTTGATGATGATCGATCATGCTTCCCACTGAGAGCTGCGCTCGACCCGTTGATTGACCAAGACCTTTGGGAGATCGAATGTTCAACACTGATTGATCGATCAACCCCTTGATCGATTGATCCTCAACCCTGCGAGGAATAAAACCTAATTTTTCCTATTTTATACCTTAGAGTTTTAGGACCTATAAAAGCTTATTTTCATTTTTTAGAAACAGACTGAGAGTTCTATTTTGGCGGAGAGAGTTCTTTGTAAGGAGAGAGAAGATATCCTCCATACTATTGATAAGATTTCTTAAACCCTTTCATTAATTCAATTTCAATTTCATGTTCTTCATCATCATGTCTTTTATTTCATTTTAATCATGTCAGAGTAGTTAAATTGTCAGGTTTAGGGTTTCTAGGGATTTAGGAATGACGATTGGGGATTAAATAGGATTTGATGATTAGAAATTCTCCATATATACTTGTGTGCAATGCTCTGATTAGCTTGATCACCGAATCTATAATCTTAGGTTGTTTACTTTCCAAAAGCTTGTTAAACTCCTAAACTATTATCGATGAGCACTTGAACTTAACCAACAATAGTTGATTGTTAGGATTAGTTGTGGATAATTTAACCAATTTGTTAAGGCATCTTTACAATCTGGATCAACGATAGTTAGAATCTCTAGGTTTTAGATAGAGTAACCGATACCACGATAGTGGGTTTCTTAGACTTTAATGTTCAAGTCGAGAATTGTGCTTAATAGTTCGTGAATATTTTCCCTGGTTCCATTTTTATTTCTTGATGAATACCCGATTCATGATGTCTTTAATCATATTTGCAAACCATTAAGTTGTTAGTATTTCTTTTGAATTACCCTTTTGTATAGCTTGAATTAGAGTTGAATAATTGAATATGTAGACTTGGTTTTTCGTGGATTCGATCCCTAAGTACTACAACTACATTGTTGTGCACTTGCAATAGATTCATAGGGTTAAAACTGTGTGACATCAAGTTTTTGGCGTCATTGTCGGGGAACAATTGGTTGCCTATTGATTGAGATTTAATTTCTAGTCTATACTGTTTTACTTACATTTTTATTTTTTGTTTTCCTTTTGTTTTTCTTTCAGGTTTATGGTGAGAAGAAGTCAATGATCAGAAAATCTACTCGGTTTTGATAACAAGAAACTTGCTAGAATCGAAGGTGAAAACCGACAAGCAACAGCCATGAATCGTGAAAACCAGCAACTTCCAGAAGACCCTGAAGTTTAGAACAATGTTCAAGGAAATCAGAATGTTCAGCAAACAGTTGAGCAGTTGCAGAGGGATTTAGCTATGCTATGGAGGCAGCAGAAACAACCTCAGCGGCGAGCTATTGGTGATGTGGATACTCTTCATTCATATTACCAGAATAGATCTTCTATTCGTCCCCCACCTATCCAGAGGCAAGACTATGAGATCTAACCTCACCGGATTGGATTGTGAAGCAATATGTCTTCAATGGTCTTCTGGGAGAGAATCCGCTGGATTGCATTGAGAACTTCGAGGATATGTGCAGTACAGCGAGTTCAAATGGAGTTCCTGCAGACTATGTTAAGTGTAAACTGTTCCACCATTCACTTTCTGATAAAGCTTCAGGATAATTGCGATCTTTGCCTCCAAGCTCACTCACCACGTAGGAAGAAATTAGAGCTGCCTTCTTGGATCAGTTCTACACCAAATTGAAGACTGCGGCCTTGAGAAGTAAAATTTCAGCGTTTTAGCAACGTTCTGGTGAGTCTTTGAATGAAGCTTGGGAGCGTTTTAAGGAGTACCAACGAGACTGTCAACACCATGGGTATTCCAATGAGCAGTTGCTAAACACCTTCTATGGGGGAATCGGTTGGGAGTACAAGAACTTTTTGAATGCTGCAAGCAATGGAGATTTTATGACGAACATGAAGGATAAAGTTTTTACCCTCATTGATAACTTGGCTGAAAGTTCTGGGAGTCATTGTCTGCAGTATGACCAAAGAAGAAAGGTCAACAGCGTGAATATTCAGAGGATCGATGAGATTGCTGAGAAACTCAATATCCTTATCAAAGCAAATCAAGGGAGTCAAAGGGGTGTACATCAGCTGGATGAAAACATAGAGGTAGCACATGTTCATGATAATTCAGAGTTGTCAGACGAGCAGAGGGAAGGTTATTGTGTGAACTGGCAAAATAGGGGACATAATCCGAACTACCTTTCGTATAGGAGCATGAACATAGAGAACCCCCAGGATGTAGTATTTCCAGCTCCGACAATGCCTCAGGGATCTCCCTTTCAAGGGAAGCCATTTGTGCAAAATTCTGGTCAGAGAGGGAACAATCAGAAGCCTTACAACTAGAACTCAGGAGGTAGCAACTAGCAGAAACCGTATAAGCCGTATCAGCAGCAGGCCCCACAATAGCAAGCTCCAGCGAGCTCTTTAGGAACTTCAAATGATGAGATCAAGGCTTTGATCTAGCATCTTGCAACCGAACAGTAGAAGACCACACGCGAGCTCAACACAAAGGTAGACAACATGTATAACGATTTGAACAGCAAGTTTGAGTCAGTTTCTGTACATTTGAAGAGGCTAGATACTCAAGTAGCTCAAACTTCTGAAGTTATGAGAAGATGTCATGGAGCTCTACCTAGAAAAGTTGAAGAATCCGAAGGAGTCATGCAATATTGTAAAGTCTGATACTGAGGAGTGTAGTGTGAGTAAGGAAGGGAAATACAGACCTCTAATCCCTTTCCCAAAAGAGCTAAATAAGGTAGAAGATCAAGGAGAGTTCACCATCCATTGCATTTGGGAAAACTTATTTTCAGCGATGCACTTTGTGATTCGGGTGCAAGTGTGAACATCATCTCTCTAGAGGTGATGAAGAAGTTGGGGATTGATCTGATACAGGAGCACAACTCGTCCATTTCTTTTGGAGATGCCACTTCTAAGAGCCCATGGGGAAGGTTAGTCGATTTTACTTTTGTGGTATGAAACTCCAGAGTACCAAACGATTTAATAGTGGTTGAGATGGCTAGAGGCGGAGCAGTTCCAACTTTGTTGGAAAGACCCTTCCTTAACACAGTAGGAGCAAAAATCGCTTTCCCTAACAAGAGGGTTATGCTGGAAAACGTTGACAAGGAAGTCTCCTACCCGATTAGAGCTTCAATGAGTAACTTGTGTGGAATGATCAGTGCTTCTACTGGGAAGAAGGCAGTTTTTGGGTTTGAAGATTATGTTTCTACAAGTTTGGGCAGTTGTGAACTCGAGTATGAATCAGATGAATTGCAAAGGACTCAGCTAAGCAGAATGATACATGTATTCTTGATGTTAAGTCAGACAAATATGATGAGTTTGTTGTTCAAAACTTGTATCTTAAGGTTTTTGCAGGAAGGCTTGGACTTGAGACTTCGGGACCATATTCTGTGAAGGATATTCACCCTGATGGAACTGCAATGTTGCTGGACGCTACATGAGCTAAATTCCACAGGAAGGATGAACAACTGAAGGAGTTCATCATTGGTGAAGATAAGATTAAGGGAGTGAACATTCCTCCCAAGAGTCAATCCGCCATCTAAGTGGCATGAAAGTCAAGTTAATGACTCTAAAAAAATGTTGAGTGGGAGGCAACTCACTATTAGGTAGTTTTCTTTTTCATAATTTTTCTGTTTTCAGTTAATTTTTTGTTTTAGTTTGATTTGTTTCAGGTGAGAAATTGATAAAAGGGCTTTGATCAATCAAATGAGGCCAGGATCGATCGATCATGAAGATATAATGACCAAGCGCTTGATTGGATGATCGATCCACATAGGAGTGAACGATCGATCATGGAGATGTAAGGATTACGCGTGCAAGTGGATGATCGATCTCCAGATACCTGATCGATCGATTGTCAAATGCTAAGGACCATGCGCTCGATCCAACAATCGACCTTCACAATAGTGATAGATTGATCATCGATAGAGGGAAATTTCAGAAGAGGCGTTGATTGATCGATTGTCACCCAAATCGATCGATCGATCGATTATTAAACCAGGTAAGTCTTCTGTTTTGGAAAAAAGGTTTAATTCACTTAAATTGAACCAATAAACACCTTTGGGAGAAGAAAAAAGAGGGTTTTTGGATCAAAACTCGAAAACTTTAAGAAACATATTGTTCTTGGGAGATTTTGAGGAGGTTTTTTACCAAATTTTCAATCCTCCATAACTTCTTCGTTTTTAACGGATTTCAATGATTCAAAAGCCTATCCTAATCGGTTTTTCATCCTCTTTAAGATTCTCTAACTATCATTCTAGTTTAGCAAAGATACGACTTCCTATCACCAATTTACAGTCTGCAAAATTGGAGAGGTTTGTGGAGATTTTGAATTTTGATTGATTGTTGCTTAATTGTAAAAAATCAATGCCCTATCATTGTTGCTTAGTGATTTTGAAGTCAAATTATCAGAATGAGAATGATATTTGTTTATAGATCGATGTATTAGGTTGAAGAAGAATTTTAGGGAATTTAGGAATTTAGGTCTGGAATTGAGATACTGTGTGATTAATTGATGTACTGCTGAATGTTTGCTTGTGTTGCTAAATGGTTTAGAAATTAATTCATAGTAATTTCTTTCAAGTTTCAGATTTTCGAGATTCTCATGCCCTTTTTGGAGAAACTAAACTCTCTATTTTTCTCTGTTTTGGTTGTTTATAGACAATGGTCCGAACAAATGAGCTAAGAAACCATCAAAGAAAGTCAGGAGGTCATCTAATCTCGAAGCCAGACAGAGCTCTGGTGGTTCAGATTTGAGGACTTATTTACCGTGGCCAAGACGTGATGGGGAACCGTTTGAGAAAAATTTGGGTAACAGGTTTGATCTGTCTTTGCTGAAGACAAACAATGCTTACCTGAAGCATAAAGCAGATGGGGGATGGAAAGAATTCCATGGGATCTTCTATGATCAGTTGCTGAGGAACAAGATGCTCCCTACAACGTTCCTTTGTCCCACCATTATGGACTAGCTTGGGATTCTGGATGATGTTGCTGGGATGCTCGAGAGGTTAGGTTTGGGTACCTTCAGGTGCTCGGCTTACCCGCTGTACCTGGAGCCATTAAATTTTTTTTTTTGCTACCTGTGATCGCCACTTGGCTGTAGATCCCCATGCTCTAGTATATGTTGCATACTTCATGTATATGTACAAGGGAGTACTGTACACAATGATGATTATAGATATCAGCAGAATAAATGGTTTCGAAGAGGAAGCTGAGGGATGGTTACCCTCTGAGATGGTGCACCGAATAATGCCATGTGGCATATTCTAGCTAAGGGAGGTTTTCAGGGTAGAGAATCGAAGTTTACACTTATTCGGCACCCTGTAGTTCGTATCATAACCAAGCTCTTGGGCCCCACCATTCTGTGTAAGGAGATCTACCCTGTTGTGATGAAGCATGAGCTAGAGCTTCTGCATCACGCCATTGCTCCAGTAGTGCCAGACCTCTACAGGGACAGTCCAGCTCTTCCATCTACACCTTGATCTTTACAGTGACAGTGACAGTCAAGCTCCTTAGTCTAGTACAAACTCACATCACTCCATTTCAGAGGCTCGCTAGACACCTTGACCTCCGAGACTATTGGTAGTCTTCTTACGCCTATCTTCATGTTCCATCGTCTGGATCTCAGTGATACTCAGCAAATAGACCGATTACTTATATGGACGACATGGTTTTTAACAAATTCTGCGTATGGTTCCCCTCTCATTATTGTTCGGTGTTGAATGTGTTATCTTTGAAGTAGCTATAAAACAAGTTGGATGTAATGTTAGTAGACTAGGGACCAAAAATCCAATGAAATGATACCTTAGGTAAGTAGGAAGAAATTGGTTTCGCTGCCGATAAAATAAAATAAAATGATATCCTAGATAAGTAGGGAAAAATAGGCTACAAAGTGAATGAAATGAGAGGAAAGGAACCATATAGAAGATAGTCTTGTGTTCGCATATTGGCTGAAGAAGAATCCATGTGTCCTTTGATCGAATTTCTCTTGATGAAACTACACTTAGATGTTCTAGGAAGTTGGTACAGTGAATTCATATTTCTTATTTGGATTGTGGAGTTCAGCTAGGATAGTTACTAATTCTGGGGGAAGTACAAGGTGGTATCGATTCTGACAGGTAAGTATTGTGTGGTTTACAGTGGAATTGATATGCAATGATCTGATGATGAATGAGTTCCTTTGAGTGGAATCTTCCTGTTAGTCTTTTCTTTCTTTGCTTGAGGTCAAGCAGGAAGCTAAATCTGAGGAATTGATATACCTCATTTTTATAAGTTTTAAGCTCATTAGTTCGCATGTTTTTAGAGTGATTGTCTGCATTTTAGAGTCTTTTCATGTGGAAAATAGGTTAAATTTGGATCGTACTTGCAGAGCATGGTTCATGACGAATCAGAGCAGTTTCTGTAATTTTAGCAGAAGATTGTTGATCAAGCGATCAACCTCATGATCGATCAATCACTCTCTTCAGTGAGAGTTGCACTCGAGTTGTTGATTGACTTCATACCTCATGATCGATCGATCACTCACCTCAGCGAGAGCTTTACTTGACCCGTTGATCGACCTACATTTCATGATCGATCGATCAGGCTTCCCACTGAGAGCTGCGCTCGACCCATTGATAGACCAAGACCTTTGGGAGATCTAACGCTCAATAGTGATTGATCTATAAAAGCTTATTTTTCAGAGTGCTATTTCGGCGGAGAGAGTTCTTTGTAAGCAGGGAGAAGATTTCCTCCATACTTTTGAGAAGATTTCTTAAACACTTTCATTAATTCAATTGCAATTTCATGTTCTTCATCATCATGTCTTTTGTTTCATTCTTAATCATGTCTCAGTAGTTTAGTTGTCAGGTTTAGGATTTCTAGGGATTTTGGAATCGATGTTTGGGGATTAAATAGGATACGATGATTAGAAATTCTCCATATATACTTGTGTGCAATGCTTAGATTACCTTGATCATCTAATCTATGATCTTAGGTTGTTTACTTTCCAAAAGCTTGTTAAACTCCTAAACTAGTATCGATGAGCTATTGAACTTAACCAACAATAGTTGATTGTTAGGATTAATTGTGGATAATTGAACTAATTCGTTAAGGCCTATTTACAATATGGAACCAATGAAAGTTAGGATCTCTAGGTTGTTAGATAGAATAACTGATACCATTATAGTGGGTTTGTTAGAGTTTTATATTCAAGTCAAGAATTGTGCTTAAAAGTTCATGAATATTTTCCCTGGTTTGATTCTTATTTCTTAATGAATACCCGATGTGTGATGCCTTTAATCATATTTGCAAACTGTTAATTTGTTAGTCTTTCATTTGAACTACCCTTTGGTATATCTTGAATTAAAGTTGAATAATCGAAAGTGTAAACTTGGTTCTTCGTGGATTCAATCCCTAAATACTACTACATTGCTCTGCACTTGTAGTAGATTCATAGCTTTAAAACTTTGTGACATCACATAAACAAGTGATATACTCTATAATTAGCCATTTTTCATGTATATTTTGGTCTTTTTTACATCATTTAGGACTCACATTCATTCATCTTAGCATAGTTTTGCATTCATTTTGCATCATTAGAGTCTAGGACTAGAAGTTTGCATATTTTTCCCTGTTTGTGTCTTTTTTGAGGTGAATTAGAACTTTAATGGATGGAATGAAGATGGAGCATGGACGCATTAAACAAAGAGGAGAAAACATGGAAGTTGAACCAAGGACAAAAAATGACTTAATCTTGAAAAGGAAGAAGAAGAGATCCTATCCGCTTGATTGGCCAAACCAACCTGAGTAGTGGTCGATGTGGAGGTGGTCGCAGCCGTTCTAGTGAGTATCAGCCAAGACTGTTTGAATAGTGACCCGTTCTGCACGCCATGACTATCGAGAACCAAAGTGTATTTTCCAAATTTGGTAGTGGGTGGACCAAGATGTGTAGCGGCCAGATCTAAAGCTGCTTGCGGCCAATCATGTGATGTGGAAACACTAAAACACACTCTTTTATCTTAGGTCTGATCCGGGTTGTCTCAGGTTGATCCAACACTTTTTTAGGTTTTTGTTGAACATTATTTAAAGGCAAGAACCTTTTGTCCAAAATACCAACCTACTACTACAAAGCACTCTTTTGGCAATAACATCAAACTCTTATCTTTTGGTTCTTAGTTTGAAGATTTGGAGATCTTGAGAAGAACTTTGAAGGATTTTCTAATGGATTAATGAACATTTGTTTGTTTCTTCTTCTATCAAGAATTCCTTCTTATCCATTTCTCTCTATTTCTTTATCACTACGACTATGTTTATCATTTTCTTTGAGTTTGGTTTAAATATGATTGAGTAGTTTCTCAATGAGTTGAAGCTTAGGTAGATCTAGGGGTTTAATGATTGATCTTTGTTGTTAGGGTTTTTAGATCTATAGATCCTCCACTCAAGGTGTGTTTAAAGCTATGTTTAGTCTGATCAACTAGTAATCTAGATGGTAGGAAATATATCATCCGAGAGGTGTCTTGGATGAGTTTGCTCTGGGATATGTATTGGCTTGATGGAGACTAGTGGCGTCTCTGGTGTGCTTCGTGAGCTTGAGTGTGCTCACTAATGGAAGCTCCATCATTTCCTCTTATGAGTTCAGCCACTTCGCGTCTTAACTCATGCCTTTCTCGCTTATCTTCAACTCTGCCTTTAATCAACCCCTTAACCTTCTTTACCAACCACTTGTTAACCTTCTGGAGCATCCTAATGTGTTGGCGAGCCCCTGTCACCCCAACTCCTTTCCTTGGTGCATTATACTATTCAAAGAAGTAACTTTCTGATCCTATGTCCTCATAAGGTGGAATGAAGTTAGTATTGTTCCCCATTCTGATCGTTGTCAATTTTGGGCAAGGGAGGGTGATGAAAGCTCTTGGTCTTTCTGGATGTTTAAACGTGTAGACATGCTTCCCACCATAGTCTTTCTTGTTGATGTTACTCAGGCTTTACCCTATATCTCTACTGCAAATGCACAACAAAGTGAGTAGAAATCTAGGGATCGTATCTACAAGGACCAAGTTATCACCCTATCAATTTTGAAACTAGACTAGAGCTAAGACGAATAGAAGGTTGGTTTTAAACAAAATCAAAAATAACTATTTAATAACAATCAATGGATTAAAACACCAAGCTTAGGAAGTTCATCGGGAAACTAGGGAATTCAAACTAGGAAAATGTTCAGGAAACATTTATTCAACAATCTCGACTCAGGCATGAAAATACAACCAATCCACTGATGTGGTATCAATTACTATATCCAGCAACCTAGTGATCCTAACTATCGTTGGTACCAAGAGGCTAATATGCATTATCGATCGGGTGTGATAAGTCCATAATCAAGCTTAACATCAGCTATCGTGGTTGAGGATTGATTGCTCACCTAAGGAGGATCCAATTTCTCACAAGCTTTTGGAATGTTAGGTAATCTAAGATCATAGATTAGTTAGCTACTCTAATTTAAGCATTAAGGTTGTCGATTAGGTGGAGAACACATCAAGCAATACCTATTTATTCATAATTCATCAATTCCCTATAACCCTAGAAAATCCTAAACTTGATTGGGGAACTACTCAGACATGGTGAAGAAGACCATATTTGAATACATAATGAAAAACATAAAAATAATTTGTATTGAAATAAGAGGGTTTAGAATTCTTCTCCAATTGTGTGGGGATCAAAATTCCTCTCCCAAAAACTCAATTACAGGTTCTGATCACGTAACAATGGGTGTGCTAAAAATAATGAAAATTGGCCTTATATTGGTCCTAAAAATCACAAGTGTAAGAAAAGAAAAGTTAGGTTTTATCCTTGTTAGTTTTGAGGATCGATCGATCAAGGGTGTGGATCTATGGATAAGGGTTGAGTGCTCGATCTTTAAAAGGTCTTGGTCGATCAAGGGATCGTGCGTATATCTTGCTGAACATCGAGGATTGATCGATCAAGGTATGGATCGATCGATCGCTACTCTACGGCTGAAATTCCAAAAACTGTTCTGGTTCATCCTTAACCAAGCTTTGAGGGTATAATCTAAATTTATCCTGTTTTTCATCTGAAAAGACTCTATAATGCAAACAAACATTGTGAAAATATGTGAATTAATGAGTTCAAAACCGATATAAATGAGGTATATCAATTCCCCCAGACTTAGCTTCTTGCTTGTCCTCAAGCAAAGAAAGAAAAGACCAAAAGAAAGATTCCACTCCAAAGAACTCATTCATCATCAGAGCATTGCATATCAATTCCATAGGAAAGCACACAACACTTACCATTCAGAATCGAGATCACCTTGTACTTTCCCCAAACTTTGATGACTACCCAAGTTGAACCCCACAATCCAAGCAAGTAATCCTAATTCACCATATCGAATTCCTAAAGCTTCTAAGTGCGGTCGTACCAATGGAACATCGATCAGAGGACACATGAGTTTCTCTTTCAAAATCAAGACTACCTTTGATATGATTCTCTTCCTTTCATTTTATTTTTTTATCGGCTAGTTCTTTATTAACTCAAAGAATGTAACAAGAGTAGCTTCATTGGAGTTCCCCTCGGTAAGCTAAAATGTTCAAGAAATCAGTACCATCATTGATGTGAATCTCAGGCTACCATCATTACATAAACACAATCAGCGTCATTGGAGAACTTTTACCTTGGCTAACCACATGCACAACTTTATCAACTAGTTACTTCAGATTAAGCACAACATACCACAAATTGAATAGAGAGGAGGAGTCATACTCACACAGGAAAATCTACCACTACACTGAGAAAAGAACTCGATCCTAAGTATACCAGCTTCATAGGTGAGAAAATTAAGTCAGGTTAAGGGTGAAGCTGACACAAAATCCATTGAAAAACCAACATGGATATGGGTGGTACTGAGATAGTGTCAAGTCTCTGGGTTTTTCAATAGTCAATCGATCCCTGAAAACAAACATTGATGGTACTTAGTTCATGACATGCAACAATCCTCAAAATTCATAGTTCTAGGCAACTGGTTCTAGACATCAAAAAGATAACAAGTAATCAGAAAATGCATTAGTAACAACGAGCAACCTCCCCCAGACTTATTTCATACCGTCTCGGTGTGATAACAAGAGTGACAAAGAAAAACTCGCATAAAAGGAACAAAAATCAGGAAGATCAAAGAAAGGGAAAGAAATCGATGAACCTGTACCCATGATCGATCGATCTCTGCTTGAAAGCGATCAATCAGAGGCTGCTCGAGCTGTAGATTAATCTATGTTTGCTCTACCGATCAAGCGTATAAAGCTTGAAGTCCCCGATCGATCGATGAAATGTGCTCGGTCGACCGTTAAATCGTGTGTAGGTCGAGTGGTCTGTATGATTGATCAATCTACGCTTTCCAGGTCAATGAACCGATCGCGCAATAGTCCACTTTCCATTTGAGACATTCTTATATTTCTCTTGCATATGTCATTCTTTTGCTTTTTCTCTTTTCTAACGCTATTCAACGACTCATTCAAGCAATATGGTTATGAGTTCCTTCATATCTTTTAAGCATTTGCAAAGCATTTCTCAAGTCATTATACCGAGTACTTGCCAAGAGAGTATAACTTGCTTCTTGATCAAACAATATACATCAAAAGCAAAAGATCTTATCTTTAACTTTTGATTAAACAAACCATCTTTTGTCTTGTTTCTCTCCATTACTCATTTTCCTTATATATGATGAATGTGTGAAACTTTTATCAATATTATCTATTGGAAAACGATTACTAGCTAGTGGCATTGTAGGTGGAACTTTTTCAACAAAAAAAATCTAATTTCTTGATCAATTTTTCTTCCAATTTCAACGATCATCGATATCCACATTCTCATAAAAACTCTAACGACATTGACTTTCCTCAGCTTATTTCATGGGTATGGGTCCGGGTCTAGTTCCGGTTCCGGTTCCATATAATTACAATATTGGGTCTTGTTTGTATTACTCATTGGGTATGGACCTGGGTCGGATAAAACCTGATATCCACAAATACCGGAATGGACCCAAAATGGTATTAATACTTTTTCAAATTTTAATATAGTTTTAGATATAGTTTCAAGTATTTTTCATTAGTTCATGTCTAATTTGGGGTATTTAGATATTTTGAGGTCTAACTTCGGGTATTTTGATCAATTCGGGTCCAACTCGAATCCAATGTTAGTATTTGGGTCAGTTTGTGTCCAATTTTGGGTTTAATTTTGTGTATTTGGATAATTTTGGATCCAATTTTGGGTATTTTTGTCAATTCGGGTCCGATTTGGGTACAAGTACATGAAACCCAAAAATACCCAAAATTTTGAGTATGTTTTGGTTCTTGACAAGTGGACCCCAACCAACTTGAACCCAAATACCTAAACCAAATCGACCAGAAATATATTTTGGTTCCAATATGGGTCCATATAGCTTAGACCCGAAAACCCAAAACCAAATAAACTCAAAGCGAAACCCGAAATGCCAAGGCCTAGCATCATCAACAAGTTTTTATATACTTTTCTCATCTAAATCTCTTTCCATTCTAAGCAAGTTCATCTTCTCTATTTACCTCATCTTTAACATTTTCATTAGTTTAAGAATTTTGAGTTTTCAAGTTACATACGTTAGCATAACATTAGTTTGAGATTTCACCAATTCCTCTTGTCTTCTTTTTGCCTTTTTTGAGATCCTTTTGATTGGATTCTACCTTGTGGTGGTATGTACTATAAATAAAGCAAATAAAAATGCCAATAAGTTCAAAAAGATCTAAAAATATTATGTAAAAATATTCAGGGATCGAATTCTACTGCACGCATTATACAAAAACTTTAGTAATAAACCGGCCAGTTGTGATCCAATATTAAAAAAAAAATCTCAGTATTCTTCTCATAAACAAAAAAAAAGTCACGATAGTAAGATAAGAACACTATCAAAGTTTCAATTACAAAGAGACAGGAGAAGCATACTTGATCAAGAAAATTCCAAGAGGTGTTGTGGTTCTGAGCCGAACAAAACTTGCAAGTGCAACCAAAAAAAAGAATTAAAGGTATATAGGTTATAGATAGGTTTTTGACAAACTTTCTAATTCAACACAACTTTTAGGGTGTAGGCTATAGATAGGTTTTGGACAAAAAGAAAAGAAAATCTTTCACTGAAATTTCAAATCAGAATATGAAAAATGTTGCTGCAAATTAGAACACGGTGCATATAATAAGTGAGAAAATGTGAATTGCAATTTAATAAGAACAGAGGAACAATAAAGCCCATTAACATAAAACCCACTAATAAATCTATCATACAAGCCCATTAGTAAATGAACCCTAATCCAATTTTTGGTTTCTCTCATATAAATTGCTACTTCTGTTTTCTCGCCATGTCTTTCCTCTCTCCACCCTAGTTTTCAGAGGCAACCCCAAACACCGAAAATGGCGGAAGGACTCGTTTTGAAGGGCACCATGCGTGCACACACTGACATGGTGACGGCTATCGCCACGCCTATCGATAACGCAGACATCATTGTCTCAGCTTCCCGCGACAAATCGATCATTTTATGGAAACTCACCAAGGACGACAAGGCCTACGGTGTAGCTCAGAGGCGTCTCACTGGTCACTCTCACTACGTCGAGGATGTTGTTCTCTCCTCAGATGGACAATTTGCGCTTTCCGGAAGCTGGGATGGTGAGCTTCGACTTTGGGATCTCGCTGCTGGTGTTTCAACTCGTCGATTCGTCGGACACACCAAGGATGTGCTCTCCGTCGCCTTCTCT
>OVBA01006940.1:0-15820 GCA_900406435.1 Lepidium aucheri
CCAGATTTTTGGTAGACTTGCAGAAAGTCTGCTAGATTTTTGGTAGACTTGTAGGAAGTCTACAAGATTTTAATAGACTTGCAGGAAGTCTACCAGATTTTTGGTAGACTTACAGGAAGTCTGCCAGATTTTTGGTAGACTTGCAGAAATTTGACCAGAACAAAAGAATTTCAATTATGTAACCCTAAAACATATAGTTTGGTTTGAGATTAATTATATGTTTTCAAATTATCTACTTATCTTAACCTATAAAAATTGGTAAATTCTGTTTTTTTCTATTTTTATAAAGGAAATGGGTATTTTGGTATTTAAAAATATTAGAGAAAAAAAAGTATGTTATATAAGTAATTTTTAAAAAAGTAGGTTATTTAAGTAATTTATAAAATAAAATAGGTTATTTAAGTAAATTTTCCAAAATTAAAAAATAATTTTGATAAAAACGAACTGCTAATGAAAGATTTAGCATCACTCGTAACAAAATTTGATGTACATATTTACTCAGTTTTTATAGTATTTTATTAAAAATTTAATTACTAACATTTCTTCAGCCTGTTTTTAAGATGTTTGTAGTAACCTAAAAACAAAAAAAAATTTGATAATATTGTGAAGGGTATTTTGAATACAATATTGGATTCGAAAATATATTTTCAAAACATTAAACATGATGTGTTTTGTTTGTCTGGTCATGGTGAGGACATGGCTAGAATCGCGCAGGTGTTCGTTCATCTCTCTGGTGATTTTTTCACATTGAGCTTTGTTCGTCTACGTTGAGCAAATAGGTGGTTGAGGCGAACAGCGGCGGCGTGGCTTGGTAATTTGATGAGTTTGAAGGTGGGCTCCTTTGGTGCTTCGTTGAGTAAGTTTGTTGCTTTGAGAGTGGTGATGAGTCTTGGAAGGGATCCACAATGGTGTTTTCTTCTCTCGCGTTCTCGAATAAGTTTCTAGTAAGGGAGGCTGCTAGGGGTGTTGAAAGAGATTATGAGACAGTTTCTTTTCTCTCCTTGTTTTCTAGTGATCTCTCTTTTATTTTTCTCTTCTCGGCTCCTTGTCGGCTTGGTGGTTTGGATGGTGTTCTTGGTGTCGTCTATGGATAGGTTCTAGGATTCTGGGCTCTCCGGTTATGGTCCTCTCCTTGACAGTTGACGGCGGAAGATCCTTCTACTTTGGTTTAGTGGTGGATCAAAGTTTTTATATAAGGTTAAGTTCTTGGACTGCGAAATGAACTTAAGTTAAATTTCTTGGCCCCCCTGAGATTTAGACTTAGATTTGTTCTTTTTTTTAATTGTGTGGTAATGCTCATGTATCCTCTTTTGTAAACTATTTTTATATATTTATTTTGAAGAACCTTAAAAGTAAAAATGAAAAACTTGTTATAATTTATCAATATCGTTTTTGATAGTGTTTTTCTTGAAAATTTAAGTTTATTGATAAAAAGATGTTATATACAAGTGGTTGGAGCAGAGGCAAGCTCAAAGAATAAAAAATCATCTCATCTTAATCTCAAATCATTTTTGTAGGAAACCATAAAGCTTATGAGGATAATGGTATCCAAGAGAAGCAATACGGTTTCAAACAACATGATCAATATGCATTCATGTCTTTAGTCCCCCAGTTATGTATCCTCGCGTTTTGTTCATACCAGAGATAATAAACCATGAATTGGAAGGCTATGCTCAATAATACTCTGTCCTAACCATTTAAAGCTGGATCTAAAAGAGAAGTAAGGGTCTCTGACACGTCCGGAGTGCATAGTGGTCCCAACAATCTCGCAGTTAACTCCCACCAAATCATGTATGAGTAAGGACACGCAAAGAAGAGATAATCTCTAGTTTTATCTTGCTCTCCACATAGGATACATCTTTAAGTTTGATCCCATGTTTGCATTATATCCCCAGTAGATAATTTGTTTTTAATAGCCAGGCAAACCATAAAAGATAACGAGGGACTCCTTGATTTAACCAGACAAGTTGGCTCCAAGGGACTTTCCCGCGATGTGATCGTAGCTGGTTCCATGTCTTTGTGGAAGAAAAATAGTCAGGATAGTCATCATGTGTGTGTCTCTAGAGTAGAGTGTCATTACCTGCAGGTGGATCAGGGAAAGGCAAAGCTCTAATTTGCGATACTTGCTCCTCAAACTGTCTAGCTCTGCGAACATTTGGTAGCCAAACTGAGTTGGTAACAACTTATGTTACCTTAGCAGATTTTGCCACACCCAAAGAACGAGTCCCAATGGCTCTCGTCAGGTCAATAAGCCTGCCCAAAGGATGCTAATTATCACACCAAAAAGATGTATTGTTCCCATTGTTTATAGTCACTTTGGTGAAAGAAAAAATTGTATCTCGCAGCCTTAGTAGTTTCCTATACACCCAAGATCCTTTTAAATCATCCTTGACTTCCCAAAAAGATTCATTCCTTAGTAAATAATGCTTAGTCCAAGCTACCCACAAAGAATCCATTGAAGTGAGTAATCTCCAAATTAAATGAAGAGTAAAGACCTTAGATGAATCCCTTAGTAACCAAATTCCTAGACCTCCCCCATCTTTTGGGATACATAAATCTTTCCATGTAACATTTGCTTTGCTTGAATCGTTTGGTGATCCGGACCAAAGGAAGGCAGAATATAGCCTTTCAATCTTGTCCAAACATTTGCGTGGTAACTAAATGTTGAGCACCAGAAATTCATGGTAGTCATAATCATCAGATTTATCAACTGTACCCGCCCTGCAAATGAAAGAGTTTTGATTTTATGGTAAGCGGCAATCCCATGTATCGAATAGGTAAGGAGTCAGTAAAAAGGCCCATGTTTGTTGTCATATTCCTGATCTCCTGATTATTTGAATGGGCTGAGTAAAAAGATGATTTCGAGACATTAATGTTGAGGCCAGACAGCACCCTAAATTCGTGCAGTGTATCTAAAATACCACGAAGAGAGCTTAGTTTCCATAAGAGAAAACCAGTATACCGTCTGCAAAATTTAAATGAGTAAAGTTAACATCACGACACTAAGGATGAAAACTGAATTCCCCAAAGCCAGCTGCTTTATTCAATAACTTTGATAGGACGTTATTTAAAATTACAAAGAGATATAGAGAAAGAGAAAAATCTTGTCTTACTCCTCTTGTGCTTGTGAAATAGCATTCCAATTCACCATTGATAGAAATGGAGAAGGATGCAGTTGAAATACAAAGCATGGATCCAATGAAAAAACATATCCGGTAGTCCTATTACTTGAAGAACAGCGACAATGAAGGACCATTTCATCGTGTCAAACTCTTTAACAATATCAAATTTGATTGCTAATCTTGAGCTGACCGTGTCCTTGTGATAGTCTTTAACCAAGTCAATAGCAAGAAGCACATTCTCAAGCAAAAATTTGTGCTTCAAAAAGGCGCTTTGGTTAGGTTCGATGGTTTTAGGGAGTAAAACCTTTAGTCAATTTGCAAGAAATTTAACCTTATATAGGAGGTTGCAACACGCTATTGGATGGTTATCACGCATCGAAGAGGGCTCATTATGCTTGTGATTCAGCGCTAGCGCATGGCATTAGCCCAATTGATAAAAAGTTGTAAACAAAAAACGATTGTACCGCACTTAAAAAATTCATTCCAATGATAGGCCAAGCACTTTTATAGACTCCATCGTGAACCCATCAGGTCTTAGTACTTTGTTTGTCGGCATTTTGATTAAAGCACATAAATCTCATCAACTGTAATAGGAGCAACAAGACTAGCAGGGGCGTGCACAAGGCAGCAAAACTCAATAAGCTTATTCAACAGATCTGAGTAATCACTAGTTGTTGGGGAGTCAATGCTCAAAAAAATTTTGAAGTAACTGATCGCTTCAGCTTTAATATCAACAACTTGAGTCACAATCACACCATCAGAGGTAGTAAATGACTTGATCGATTGTCGCATTGATTTTCTTTGGGCTGCACGGTAAAAAAATTATGTTTTGATCACCAGATTTTAACCACTATATTCGTGACTTTTGTCTATAAAACTCTTCCTCTATCACCACAAGATGATGCCACCTCGATGACGTATCAGGTGCTGCTTGAAACGAATCAGTTATTGGATTTTGGAGGATTTCATTCTATCGCCCACATAGCTCAGAATATGCTTGTGTAGTGTCGTTTAGTAAGTCTCTATAGTGTGTCTTGTTTAATGCTCTCATGACTGGTTTGAGCAGCTTAGGTTTGAGGTGAAAAAGATGCAGTGCAATCCAAGAATGGTAGAGAGGTGGTGATTGCTCCCATACTTCATGAACCAAAGGAAGGATATGGTCATGAGGAATCAAAAGGTTAAAAACCGGAATGGTTTTCTAGAGGTATAACTGAACGAAGATAGATGAACAATGCACCGAGCATGATCAGAGATAACATATGTATCAGAGTGAGCAAAAGACTGAGGGAAATAAGTCATCCAGTAAGCATTCACTAAGGCCCTATCAAGCTTTTTCCCAATCGGATTGCCTGCTTGTTTATTCCACCATGTGAAGTATGTGTCTGTACTAACAAGATCAGTGAGATCACACTGAGAAACAATATTATGAAAATGGCATATCCCTGTCTGGTCTAAGTGATACCCATCAGCACTAGAGTGTTCTCCAGTAGAAAGAATCTCATTATAGTCCCTATTAAAATGCAAGGGAGTGATAACTAACTAAATTAGCCTTGAATGTCTAAAAACTCCTGCTATAATACGCGTATGTCCATTTCAAAATTAGACCCATATACTGCTGTACACAAAAAAAATATCATTTGAATCAATAAATTGAATTCCAACTTTAATTTGTTGGGAACTCTTAGCAAGAACTGTGATATGAACAACATCCGAAGAGCATCTCAAAATACGTCCAAGCGATGATGGTCGTAATGGGTGATCGCAGTCTAGTTAGGAAGACAAGAAGTAAAGACAGAGAGAAAGTTCTTCTCCTGAATCCTCACCTCAATAAAACATCCAAAAGCATGCTTTGCTTCCTTTATCCACCTGCAAACTACATCGTGTTTCCGTGGAGAGTTGAACCCACACAGGTTCTAAGAGAAAAAGCTAATCATTGCTTCCGGGAGGAAGCTTCTTTGACTAAATTATGTGTGTTTGCAATAACAAGGTCCTTTGTACGGACTATCGGAGGTCGATTCTTAAATTTGGGTTCCTTACCCTTGGTAGGCGGAGGCTTCACGGAATCATCACTCAACAATCTCGCCTTCTTCTCGAAAAGTTGAGAGAATCAGAAAACGTGATGGAGATCCAGAATGAGGCTGAAAATGTTGATCTAGAGAGAAACGTCTACAAGGTTTCTTGATGGTAGTCCACACATTATACTTCCTATCACTAGTCTGTAAGTTGGAAGAGTCAACCTGCACAAGAATTTCATCAATACTGGATCCATTATCTACCACTTTAGTAGCCGCATGGGAATTCTATTTACCAAGACCGAAAGCCACATAAGCTGCCAAGACATGCTGAGCTGCATTAACCTCAGCAACATACTCAGAGACAACAGACGGATGAGCCTCAGGTGCATCAATAGGTGGCTGCAAACAAAGCGCATGAGAGATAGTTCCCACTTCGCTAGTGGATTTCTGAACAACCGCAACTGGAACACGACTAATTTCAGTCTCACGGTGGATATACTCACAACACATGGCTTGACCTTGAGCTTGTAGTATACTATATCATGTCTCCATTTGTTGCAAGAGGTGCAACAAGGTGGCAACTAAGGGAATAAAACAAAGATAGAAGTCGCAGAGTAATGACCCTTAGGAATGCTAATGAGCTTAGGCAATGGCTTTTCTAGATTAACATCAATTAGGAGACGGGCAACGTTCAGGCGCAAACATTTCTCTGTTGGTGGATGCAGTTTCACGGGATCACCAATGTGGTTAGCAAAATAATTGAGGTCATGGTATGAGAAAAGGTAATTGCGAACATTTATTAAATCGACCCACACAAGAATTGAACTCAAATCTAGATTATGAGAGGCAAAGTTGGCTGTCCATTCACAGACTATCATTGGAATGTCACCAAAATGACAGACTCGACGATGCAACACCCAATTGTGTACAGCTTCGTTCCCAATTATGAAGAGAATTGCTTTCGATGAGACAAAATTCGCATCAATCTTCAAAATTTTCTTGCTATTTTGCCAAATATGATTCGTCGTGGCATGAGCCGTAACAATATGGAAAGCGTCACTAATGAAGTGACCCACAATAAGATTTTGCCAAAGAGGAGAGAAGTCATGAAGAACCTCATCAAGTACATCGGCTGTGACAACACCATTTTCAATTTGCATATCGATTTCATAACGAGAGATCGAGTGAAAAGATCTCCCACCAACAGAAGCCCAAGCTTGATTCACAAGGCTTGAGGGGAAGAAGAACGAGACTCAAAAAGTGAAGGAGGATTCTCTGATGAAGGAGGTACACACTCCATGGGTTCAAGGAGGCAACGATTTTTTCAGTTTTTGAAAGTTATTAAAACCACATATTTTAATATCTTGACATAATTATTGGTAACTACAAATGTTAGGGTATTTTAACCAACAATACGTGATAGTGTTTTCGGTACAAATTTTTAGGTACCAAAGTTTAAACTCGAATCTAAAGTATTAGAAATGAGATTAAAAATTACTAGATCAAGTTAACAATAAAAGAAGAGCAATTACTAAAAATGTCTTTTTCGAAATGCCTTTTTTAAAATATACCCCCTAATAACCATTTCTCTCTCTCAATTTTCAAAAGAAATAGTAGGTTTTGAAAAAAATACATACCAATAGGGGTATTTTTGAAAATCTCCGATAAAAGAAAACAAACAACATATCCTATAATACGCATGGAAATTTGAAGTTTTCTATTACCAAAAATCACTAAATTTACATAATTTTTATCATGAAAATTATCTTCTTTTCAATGTACATCTTTACTTTACCTATTGAACCATTTGACATCTTTTATACTTTTCTTTACATAATGGTATATCGTTATTTATCTCCTCTTTTCATATTCTTTTGTGTTTCATTTCTAATTTTGAAAGTGTATTTTGTCAAGCAAATTAATTCATTTCTATTCTAATTATGAAACATCATATTATATAATTTTTTTGAAACAATATATATATATATATATATTAAAGCGGGAGAGAGGTACATTTTGACCGTGTTCTAAACTGTAAGATAAAAATTAACCTAAGATTTATAACAACCCTTAAAATAGGTTTAACATAGGTTTTATTACAGATTTTCATACACAAATTCAAAATTAATAAAGATTTTATTGAAAAACTCTAAAAAAACTAATTTAACATATTGGTTAAAAATTTGGTTATTATTTCAGTTCCAATATGGCTTTGGATTTGATTTACTGGATATATAGATTTAAGATACATTATGTTATTTTCTTATGTTTGGTTCGTCTAAACTAGGAGGAACTTTCATTTTGGACATGTTATAAACTAAGGTTTATAACAACTCTTAAAAATAGGCTTAAGGTATGTTGTGTTACATATTTTTATACAAAAATTCAAAATTAATAAAGATTAATGGAAAAAACTCTAAAAAGCTAATTTAATATATCGGTTAAAAAATCAATTAGTAATTCAGTTCTGGTACGGGTTTGGATTCGATATTCTTGAAACATTGATTTAGAACACATTCTATTATTTTCTCTCGTTCGGTTAATCTAATACGGTATTTTAGTTATTTTAGATTGAGACTTATTCAAATATTTTTTTAGATAGAGTTTGGTTCAATATAGATCGAGTTCAGATTTAATTATTTTTATATAAAAATTCAAAATTTTTAAAAAGAAATTAATAGAAAAACTCTTAAAAGCTAAAATTTGGCTCTTGATTTTGTTCAGGTTTTGGTTCAAATTTAGTTTTTTGATACATATATTATTTGAGTATTTTTTAAGGTTAGGTTCCTCTAATTCGGATCAATTTGGGTATGGGTTTTGGCCCTCTAAAATAATATCCGTAAACAGTATTTCAAAATATCAACAGGAGTTTAGTAACCTAAACCAATACAGTTTTAAAAAATAATCAAAAATAATCGAATCCGAAGTTATAACCCAGGTGTAATTCTAGATATATATTAAAGCGGAAGACACTTTCATTTTGACCGTGTTATAAACTATATAATTAAACTAAACTAAGGTTCATAACAACCCTTAAAATATGATTAAGTTAGGTTTTGTTATAGATTTTTATACAAAAAAATCAAAATTAATAAAATTTTAATTGAAAAACCTTTAAAAAATAAAATTTAATAAAAATATATGGATTATTGATTCGATTCCGGTACGGGTTTGTATCCGATTTTTCAGATACATAGATTTAGAACATATTCTGGTATTTTGTCGGGTTATGTTTAGCTAATTTGATATTTTGGTTATTTTAGTTTAAGACTTATTCAAATATTTTTTCATATAGACTTTGGTTTGGTATAGATTGAGTTCGGATTTTAGTATTTTTAATATAAAATTCAAAATTAAAAGACTAATAAAAAACTTGAAAAAAATTAAAATTTGATTCTTGATTTGGTTCGAGTTTGGGTTCAACTTGGGTTTTTTAGGTACATAGATTTAGGATCTATTTGAGTATTTTTTCAAGTTGGGTTTCTCTAATTCGGTTCAATTTTGGTTCAAGTTTTGGATATCTACAACAACATCTCGAAAATAATATTCCAAAATATCAACACATGTCTAACAAGTTAAATGAACACATTTTAAAAAATAATCAAAATAATTCGATCTCGCGTTATAATGTGGGTATAATCCTAGTATATAGTGAAAGTAAAACGTCCATGAGTTAGAAGTTCTTCATAAATAACCCCCCTATTATATTGGTTTTATAGTTTTGTATCTGCACAATAACGTGAAATCATATTTTAATTTTAAAAATTTTAAATTTCTATAAAATATTACATTAAATTTTTAACTTTTATAATTCCATGTTGTGTAAAAGTCACTAGTAGTATAAATGGTAATAGCTGAATCTGGTTGAATGTAGAATCTGACAGAATTTTTTTTTATATTTTTCGTGTGGAATCTAGTGGAATCTAGTGGAATAAGTTAACAGCGTGATTGGGATGAACTTGTGAGAATTTATAATATTAGGTTACTAAGAAAATAGATAATATTGTATCCTATAAAATAATTGAATTTAATACAAAATATTGAAAACTCGACGACTTATAAAAATTAAATAATGACTAAGAATATTTGTAGAGTTACATTAGGACCCATTATGTTTTGTCAGATCTGGTTCAAATTCTTTTATTTTTGGTTAGATTTGAATTCAGATTTCGGATAATATGTCTAGTGGTACGTGAAATTATGCGCCAATGTAAAATATAATTAAACTAAAAATATTTTTTTAAATAATAGAATTATATAACTCAAGTGATTATGATTTTTCTCTCCTAAATAATATAACCAATAATAATACACAAATAGAAAAATAAACTGAATAAATACTAAGTGTACACTAGATGCAAAACTAGAATGCATGTAAAATGAAATATTTATTCGTTTGGATTTAAGAAACAAATAGTAAAAAAAATATTAACTAATGCACAATGAAATGTAGAAAAACAAATAACTAAGAATTCAAAAACAAAAAGTAAAAGTTGGTTGAAAAGAAAAGATAAAAAAAGTAATAGACAGTAAGCAAAACGTCTAAAATTTTCTCAAAATTTTCTCAACAATTTCGACAAAATTAACTCGTTGAAACAGAAAAAAAAAGATTTAAAAAAAAAAATTTAGCTCATTCAACTGGAATACTCAGTTACTAGTCAGTATCTAGGCTAGTTGATAGAAAAAATATCTCTTTTTTGTAGGTTTAAGAAATAAGCTACCATAACATTTCTTAAAAATTCACTTACATCTCAAACATAAAATGTATCATCACTTTTCTGAAAAGGTGTCTCAATTTTCAAATTATATCATATATGTATAAAAATTGTATCTCCAATTCTTGGCATATTAGTAACTGTATATATGTTAGCTTAGTCTTATATCTAATTTCTTATTCCCTATATTTTATTTTAATGGATTTTTAAAAGATTGAGAAAAAGATTTAGGGTGTAAATAGTAACTGCGGAATAGTGTTGAATATGGAATCTGACAGAATTTTTTTTATGCGGAATCTTGCAGAATTTGTAAAAATTAAATGGTAACAACTGAATTTTGCTGAATGTAAAATCTGGTGGAATTCTTTTTGTCAAGAATTAGATCGATAAGAGCCGATCCACAATTAAAATTCATCCAAAATTTTTTTAATCTATCTCATGTAGTTCGGAGAAATGGAACCTTTCATTGTTAGAGTTAAATACTCAAAAAACAAAATCCAAAATATGAGTTAAATCAATAATTGAATAGGTATCCAAAATCTAAAATGTAATTATATACTTAAAATTTATCATTTTTAATTAAAAGAAATATTTAATGATTACAACTAAAATTAAAAATTTGAATATATTAATTATTTTGATTAAAATAACAAAATATTCAAAATTTCAATTAAAATTTGATTACGTAATATTTGAACACATAAGATATGTAAGTATAGATAAAAGAGGAAAATAAATTGATATAAAAAAAAAAGAAATCATCTAACGTGTGCATAAGAAATAAAACAAAGGATTGATGAAACAAAAAGAAAAAAAATAAAAGCAAAGAATTATGAAGAAAAAGTTCTCCACAAATCCACATGTTTAACGGGTACTCACTGAATATGTGGAATTAAAATTACAAAAATTTCACACATATCAGATTAGGGTCTTAGTAATTGATTATAAATATATGATTTTTTGTATAATACAATTATCACAAATCTACACCAACAGTAATTGAATGAATTCAATTAATATGTTTAAAATTTGCAATTCATGATCATTGATTGATAAAAAAATTGCATAGAAAACACAAGTGACATTTAGTTTAGTTACATGTAGTAAATCTACTAAGATCATCTTCAGCTAGACGGCATAAACAACTCTCCAACCAAAAGGCAAAACCAACACCATCTTCTTTTTTAGTGCGGCATTTTTCACAAAACACTATATATATATATATATTATTTTATTATTATATTATTTTAGTAATATGTATGATTAAATATGTTGTATATTGATATTTAGTCCTAGGTATAAAACCTTATGTTCTATCGATTCCTGAACTCAAACATATTTTATATTTGAATTTGATTGAACACTTCTGGTCTGAGTATACTAATTCCAAAAATTAGAACGATGTAATTTTTTTTTTGGTTTAATTATCAAATGTAATCTTATTTATTGAGTTATAAAATATTTAATTTTTAATTATGTATCAAAACTATTAAAAATTAAAATCAAATTAAAACTTAATAATAAAATAATTTTATTTTTAATAGTATAATAATAAAAAGAATCTTAAATCTAATAATATAATAATATGGACTATTTTTTTTGGTGGAAAATTTGGTGTAATGGTTGGATATGAGAATTGAAAGGGAACACCAAAACACCAAATTTTATGTAATGGTTGGAGATGATCTAAAGGCAGGTGTACTTGCACATCCAAGAATCGAGTTTTGCAGTCTACATTATATAGGAACTTGGCTAATGGATTGACCAGTTGTACCATAATATTAAAAAAAAATTGCATAGAAAACTTAAAATTTTTATTTTTAAGAAACAACAAAAAAATACCTAGAAATTTATCTGTTGGAAAGGATAAAATAATTATTATTTATTGTATGTCTTGAATATGGAAAGTGAATGAGCTGTATTAATAAAATAATATAATTAGCTGTGAGTAGTCAAATTAAAAATAGTGCTCATATATCAACTTGAAAAATAGTTTTAGTAATCTTTGATAAGCTGTATTAATCTATAAAGATATTGAAAATCTTATTTGAAATATAAATTCAAATAATTAACTATATATATATATTATGTTTTACGCAAAAAAAATGATCTAACTCTTTATGTTTTGCAACCTTAATTTCTATCTTAATAAAGTTAATAAAATTAATATGCAATGTAATTTCCATGAACTTTTTAAAATAATTTAACGGTCAAATACGTTATATTTTTGAATAATAATAACAAAAAAATTAAATTATTTTGTCACAAGAATTTTGATTTCTTGATATATTATTCACTGTAATTTTAAAAGTTTGATATTAGTATCGTGAGTTTCTATTATATAGAGCTTAACTAGTAACACAATTATAATAATTCAGCTTGATTCATCCAGATTCAGCTCATTCGACAATTCAGTTGTTACCAATTGCATATACAACAATTCCATAATTCTATAACTCTTTCTATTATTTAAAATTTTAACTAATATTTAAATAAATATATAATTAATTATAAATAACAAATTAAGGGTGTAATGGTAACTGTTTAATTGTGTTCAATACAGAATTTGGCCGAATTTCTTTTACTTTTTATGCAGAATCTTGCAGAATTATTTAAAATCATATGGTAACAGCTAAATTCTGCTCAATGTAGAATCTGGTGGAATTTTTTTTAAAAAATAATTAGATCGACAAAATCTAATTCATGGCCAAAATCTGCTCTAGAATTCCACTTAGTCTATCTTGGTTAGTGGGTTGATCCTTTGATGTTTGATTCACATACCAGAAAAAATATAACTCAAACTAAACCAAATCCGAACCAAATTAAGTGAAATTTAACAATACATACATGTACAATATTATTCATAATTAATTATATATTTTATTTTAAATAATCGTATGAATCATTATTAAACTTTTAATATACATATATATATATATATAAATTAAGAATCTAAATTTTTGCTCAATATTTTACTATGCACTATGTGTTCGCTCAAGTAACATATAGCGAATTATTAGGAAATCTCGGAGATTAATTATCTAACTAATTTCCACACATACACAAAATCATCATTTCAATTTTTTTATTACAAGAAACAGATTTTTGTTTGATATAATTCTTTTATCAACAATAGCATACATGGGAATTTATAATATAAAAAAAACTAACATGTAAAAAATACCGACAAAAGAACAAAATATAAATATAAGTAGAAAAAGTATAAGAGTCTCATTCCACAACATAATTACACAATAACAAAGCCAGATGATAGGAATTGAACAACTTTTCGACTGGATAAAAGAAGTCTGGACAGTTAAATGCTCGCCCAAAATCAAAAACATTTATGTGGAAGATTCTCAACAACGTGATACCAACAGGAGATCGGCTTGTAGAAAGAGGAATAGCTGAACAAGGACTATGTAAAAGATGCAATCAAACAGAGACTACCCAACACCTCCTCTACCAATGCGAATTTGCACAACAAGTATGGACAAAGGCCCCTCTCAAAAATCAAATAAGGCTGAGAGCAAACAACATTATACAAGAGCTAATCTGCCAAGGAAACAAAGCAATCACCTTGCCACCAGTGGGAATCGACTCTGAACCGCTTGTACTATGGATACTATGGCACCTGTGGACGGCAAGAAACAATCTAGTTTTCAACAAGCGACAATTAACAGCCACAAAACTCTTAACAAAAGCAATCACAAGGGCAAAAGAATGGCTATCGGCACAATCCCCAACTCAAGGAACAAATTAGAACCCACAATTCAATCAAGCCACATGCGATTTCTCAGTAAGAGTTGTGATTAGGACTGATGCAGGTTGGAATAAGGAAAGAGAAGAAGCAGGAATTGCAGCAACTCTGAACAATATATGCTCAAATTCGAAAGATTACCTGGCAAGGAGAGAGAAGCATGTGAGATCGCTGCTAATTGCTGAAGCCATGGCGTTGAAGATGGGATTAGAGGAAGCATCGAAGAGAGGAATGAACAATATCAAGCTTCAATCGGACTCCTAAATACTAATCAACGCCATCACCAACGACAATCCACCGAAAGAAATCCATGGAATCTTCCAAGATATCAAGATGTTGATCTCAAAGTGCTCGGAGGTTGTCTGTGAGTTCATTTGCAGAAGTGAAAATGTAGAAGCCGGCCACTTAGCTAAGAATTGTTTAATGACTCACCAACCTTAGTGGTTGAGATTTAATAAAATATCATTTTGACCAAAAAAAATAAATAGTAAATGTGGAAATAAAACTATGTGGAATAAAAAATAGGTTTCTTTCAAAAGTAATTCATCCACTTTGGTGAATATGTGAAATAACCTCTAATTTTCTCTCTCCAAAACATTTTTCAAATCACCCATAGCTTTTCTTATAATATCTAAAATGTCATTGCTTTTATGTTTTTTTAAGTTTCAGCAAAATACAAAACTACTAAAATATTAATAGAAAATGAAATATTTATGAAAATGTTATTTTTCTTCAGTTTTTCCAACTACCATTACCAACCAAAACAAAGCTCTAAATGGTGATGTAAATCTACATTTGGAGCTTCTTATGCTTTTTCCCAACCTCCAACCACATTATCTCTCATTCTCTCTTTATTCCTAGCCCAAAAAACCTCTCTAATTTTCATTTCACCATTTCAAAATTCTTAAATATTACAATTTTTGGTTCATTTAGGGAGCATAAGCAACGATCAACGGTGTAGTTCCATATTACGGGTGTTTAAATAAGGTAACTACAATCATTAACTCAAATTAAGCTATTTTTTTAATTTAGAAATTTGCAGAGAGTATACTTCATGTGAAGTCTACACTCATAGTAAATTCTAAATTCTAAATTCTAAATCTTAAAGTCTAAATTCTAATTTGACCGTAGTATAATTTTTTCATGTAAATCCTAAACACTAAATTCTAATTTGATATTCTTTGGTGTTATTTGCCCATGTTTAATCTAAATTTTATTTTTAATACATCATGTTTGTTTATTATTAGATTTTGGAATCATGTAAATATACCTACTATTTAATTTTTAATTAAATATAAAATTAAAGAGGAGACTTCATCTAGACTTCAAGTGAAGTCTTCTCTGAGGAGACTTCAAGTGAAGTCTTCTCTGAGGAGACTTCATGTGATGTCTCTATAACCTACGAGAGGTATAAATGTAATTTTGTTTTCAGGTTTTTTGTTTACTCGTTAAGGGTAAAATTATAAATCTACTACCCTTGTAAGTTACTTTAGAGAATAAATCAAAGGAGGTATATTTATGCATCTAAAATCAAATTTTGGTATATTTTTGTCATTTACCATAAAAAAATTTCACATTCCAGATGATTCCTCAAGACACCAGTTAGGCCTAAGTCATGTATCATGTGTCAAATATGGACATTTAGGATCCGTGTAGATTTAGATCAGGTTTTTCAAATTTTTAGTTTTCGATTTCACTCACTTAACACTAATTCTGATCTATTTTCTCGATTGTGCTTGGTTATGTATAGATAGGATATGGATCAATTGTGGTAGTTTTTTAAAAAATTAAATTTTATGCGAATTATTCAGTTTTGACCGGATACAAATTTATGTATTTTTTCAAAATTAAACAAATTAAAATTTAGTTAAAGGAGTCGAACAAAATTCAAAATTCAAAATTCAAATAAAGATTTGAATTTTTTTGTTACTTTGTTCCACAATGGATAATAATATAATCAAATTTGCAATTATAATTTTGAACATTTTGAATATTAAATTTTTAATAAATAACAATAATGTTCATGTATATAATTGTATTTCATGTATTTTGGATATACCATTCAGTTCTTAGTATGACTCAAGTTCGGATTTGGTATTTCAGGTATATGAATCTAGGTTTTATTTGACTATTTAGTCAATTTCATTTTAGTTTGATACAATTTATTTTAGATTGAGTTTACTTCAGTTTTATAGGTTACTTGTTTAA
>OVBA01006941.1:0-14320 GCA_900406435.1 Lepidium aucheri
GTGCATGGTGGAGGACTCATGGGACATTTTGGTGTTGACAAGACCTTAGCCTTGGTAACCAAGCACTTCTTCTGGCCACACCTAAGGAGAGATGTGGAACGGCCGTGCATCAAATGTTCCACTTGCTTCAAGGCCAAAGCTAAGTCTCATCCTCATGGTCTATATCTTCCTTTACCTATACCTAATGCTCCTTGGGAGGATATTTCTATGGACTTTGTTTTAGGTTTGCCAAAGACCAAGCACAAGGATTCAATCTTTGTTGTAGTGGACTGTTTCTCTAAGATGGCTCACTTCATACCTTGTGACAAGACCAATGATGCATCACAAATAGCTGACCTATTCTTCAAGTAAGTAGTGCGTTTACATGGAGTTCTGAGAACCATAGTTTCTGATCGAAATGCCAAGTTCATGAGCCACTTTTGGAGGACATTGTGGCGTAAACTAGGCACCAAATTTCTCTTCTCAACCACTTGTCATCCTTGGACCGACGGCCAAACTTAAGTGGTAAACCGTACTCTAGCTACCTTACTTAGAGCTATGGTCGATAACAACTTAAACAATTGGCTTACATGTTTACCTATGGTTGAGTTTGCTTATAACCTAGCTAATCATTCTTCTTCTAAGTTTACACCTTTTGAAGTAGTGTATGGATTCAATCCGTTGACAGCCATGGACTTTACACCACTTCCTCCACGCCATTACCTTGACAAAGACGCAAGTGCCAAGGCCGAGCTGGTCCGCAAGCTACACCTCAAGGTCAAGGAGAACTTGGAGAACAAAGCTGAAGCAATCAAACAAAGAGAGGACAAGAGACGCAAGGCTGTGATATTTGAACCAGGAGATTGGGTTTGGGTCCACATGCGCCCGGAGAGGTTCCCCAACAAGTGCAAGTCCAAGCTCTCACCACGCGGTGATGGACCATTCCGAGTGCTAGAACGGATCAATGACAATGCCTACCGTCTAGAGCTGCCAGGTGAGTTGAACATTTCTTCAATTTTCAATGTTGCTGATCTCTCTCCTTTCCATGTAGATGAAGACGATGCACCCATGATGGAGCATCTTCAAGAGGGAGGGAATGATGAGGGCATCATGCCAATGGAACCAAACAGACCTATACCTAGAGCTAGAGCACGCAAGCTAAGGGAGAAACTAGGAGAAACTGTGGCTGAAGTGCTAAGCAAAGAAGAGGAAGCTTCTACACCAAATCGCACCAAAATCGATAAGAGCCACATTGAAGTATTTTCAAGAAGTACGAAGAAAAAGACAAGGGACTCGGACCAAGATCAAGACCAAGACATTCAAGATCTTCAAGACATTCAAGAAGCTGAGGAAAAGGATCAAGAACCGTCAAGACTTGAGAGGCAAGCAACAACCAAGGCTTGGCCTTTCATTCGGACCAACAAGGTATGTTTTACTTATATTATGAATGTCTTTGCAGGTCCATCAAGCCCAATGGCTCCAGCCTCTTAGATTAGAGAGTCTTAGAGTCCATANTTTAATAAAAGGTCAAGGCTTCAGCTTGTAAACCAAGACCAACCAAACACTAAGTAGTTTCCGCATTGTTTTGTTTTGTTTCTTGTTGCTTGTCGTTGGGCTACGACCCATCTTTGTTTATTTATTTTTGGCTTTGAGTCGGCCCTTTAGGGCTAGCTGATAGGACCATCATATAAGGTCCCCTTGCAGCCGTGTATTCGTTTTTGAACCTATTATCAATAAACTCGAACTTTCTTCTAACACAAACCCTAGCAGTGAGAGTGCTTTGCCGCTTGCCTAGAGTTTCAGTCCACACCAAGTGATCTCGTGAGGATTCCCCTTGATCAGAAGTGTGTCCGACTGTATCAAGAAGCCTCCATTCTTCTTGTGGATCACTCTTCAATCCACCAACTTCCGCACCACATCTACATCTTAGCAAAGGAAGCACTTCGGTTTCCCTTTGGTTGAGATTCATTTCAAACAACCTTAGAGAAGCACCTTGAGGCGTGTATCAAAATGGAACCAGAGCTCCCTAATTTGCATCCTCGTCCATCCCCCCTATTTTTCCTTTGATCTCAAAGCATTGCCCGTCGATCGTAGGCTTCTTTCTTCCTTCCTTTAAGTCGAACATCATACCAACTCCTTCTCCAACCTTTAGTTCAATGGTCTTGTTCCGCACATCAATCAAAGCTCCTACTGACGCCAAGAAAGGTCTACCCAGCTGTAGTGGATCAGTAGTTCTTCATCCATACCGAATACCACAAAATCAGTAGGAACCAGCACAGTGCCAACACTTATTGGTACATCCTCGAGCAGTCCTCTCAGCTTTCTTGTTGTTCTTTCCACGAGGACCAATGAGATTTTGCAATCTTTGAAGTTTGAGTACCCCAACTTTTGTGCAGTGATTAGTGGGATCAACTGATAGATGCTCCAAGATCACATAAGCAATTAACGAACGTTAGATGTCCTACTGCACATGGAAGTGTGAAGCTTCCCGGATCACTCAAGTTTTCCGTAAGTAACCTTTTCCTTTGATGTGGAAGAACTGGTACCAATACCAATCCAGATGATCGGATCCCAACAGCCATACATTCCTCTTTTCGTCCCTTAAGTGAGTCCTTCAAAAATTTCTTGTATTGCGGAATTAAAGCAAAAACATCCAAGATAGGAATTTTTAGCTCTATACCGCTCATTTGCTTATCAAAGAGGACCTTCTGTTTTTCCGCTTGATTCTTCTTTAAACGCGAAGGGAAAGGTGCTTTGGCTTTGGTTACAACCACAGGTGCAACTCCTTCTGTCACTTTCAGGTTGGGACAGTCTGGCTCTTCTCCTCGCTGCACAGGCGAGCGAGGGCTCTCCTTGAGTTGTGCAGTTTTCCTAGTAGTCAGATAGTCATTAACCTCTCTTTGCGGCTCAGGCCTGCGAGGTGTGTCCTCGAGTTGTACGCAACCAGCTTTATTCTTGGCTAGTTCTGCCCCCAGCTTGAATAACGATGTCCTCAGCGTTTTCCTTCGGTCCAACCACTTATGGGAGAACCTTTCCGGTTCTGAGAGTGATTGACTGAGTTGTATACTCCTTTGGGTTTTGAACAGCTTTTCCAGGTAGCTGGCCAGTGGCCTTAGTGGATGACAATGCTCGGTTGCTCTCCACATACTTCAGTCGTGCATTAAGGGTTTCAAACTTGCAGTTTAGGTCACTATAGTTTGCACCATTTCGGCTATGTACTTCTCCAAACTTCGTGGTCATTTCCGTTTGGTGGGCGGTTTGGCTTTGCAAAATTTGTTGGAGCATATTCATCACGTCTGGTTGGTCTTCTTTTGTTGTCGGAGGTTGAGTTAGAGCTGGTGCCGGTATAAGGCTCTGCTGCCACTGTTCCTTGGGTATCCAAGCTCGCTGCTTCGGTGGATATACTTGATCTTGTGGGTTGGCTACGTTTGTGCTTCGATAGCTCAAGTTCGGTTTTTGCTTGTAGTTGACCCACGTCTTAGATCCACTTTGATTCCGAACAAAACAAATCTCCTCCAATTGCTCGTCCTCGCCCTCTTGTACCATTTCCTCTTCCACAAGATTGACTTCCTTGGTGTGTACCATTAGCAACTTGTCTAGCTTCTCATGAAGTTGCTTCAGCTCTTTACGGGTGGATGTGTCTGAATCAGAAGTTCCCCTGACAGCTCGGTCATACTCCTCGCCGTACTGTCCATCTGCTAGAGCAATATTTTCTATTAATGTTCTTCCCTCATTGATCTCCTGCTGTAGAAAGCTCTCGTGACTTGCAGTGTCCAATAACATACGTATCCTCGGGTGAACTCCTCAGTAGAAGTTGCTAAGGATAGTATCCTCCCAGAAACTGTGATGAAGACACTAAGCCTGATAAGTGTTTTATTTGTCCCATGCCTCGGCCAGTGACTCGGTACTATGCTGGACAAAATTTGATATGTTGTTCCGTAGTTTGGCCATCCGTGAGTTGGAGAAAACTTGGTAACAAATAGATGCTTGCACTCCGATCAAGTGGTGATGGATCCGGTGGCAAGGTGTTTCTCCCACTGATGAGCTCTGTCCCCAAGAGAGACGGGAAATAGTCTAAGCTTCAGCGCATCCTCACTCACTCCATTGATGCGAGTGAGCGAGCATAGTCTCTCGAACTCATCGAGATGATCGAGGGGGTCCTACGAGGTTAGGCAAGGGAATTTGTTATTCTGGACCATCGAGATCAGTCCACTCTTGATCTCGAAGTTATTGTTTTGGATCAATGGCAGTTGGATCCCGTTCCGTATCGTGTGTGTACTCGGGGCATCGCCCGCACCAATACAGCAACGGTGACGAGCTTGGTTTTGTGCTTGCGCCTGGTGGGCGGCCTCATGTACCAATGAAGGTATTCTATCCGTTGTCGTTCCCGGTGTAGTGTTGTCCAGATCTGGCTGCTATTACTACATTCTGGTACACCCTCGTCTGATCTCACGAGTGAGCTGGTTGATATCGTCTATGGGTGGTGGAAGGTGGTGAGAACCTTTTGATCGTGTGTGCAACAACCGACTAACTCGCACTGACTACTCGCTTAACTCTTAGGAGTTAACGCGAGGGTAATGAGTGTCTGTCCTTGGTGCCAGATGTCAATGGTTACCTGCAAGGCCTGCAAGGATAGAAACAACGACTTGTCAGTAAAACGGAAGCTTGGTCCTTATAGATCCAAGCTGAGTGAAACACAGAAAAGTTATAATATCAGTAACACACAACTTGATACTAAGACTAGTAAACTATAAATTGGAACAAGCAAATCCGATTTGGCAACGGCGCCAATTTGATAAAAGGGTTTTTGTGTCCTAAGATCAAATCAATTGAGCATAGTGGTAAGTAAATGAGAATTTTAGAACCAAATACTCAAAGATGCTTGTAAACAACCTATCTACTACTAGATCTTAGTTCAAGCAACCTACAATTCTGTCACTATGATAGGCTATGATATTAGGTGAGCTTGCAAACTAGACAATAGGACAAATTACACTAAAAGACAAAACTAAACCAGAATGGAAATGATTAAAACAGAGAAAAGACTTAAAAACAGAGCACAACATATGCAATAAGATAGAAATTAGATTTAAGGCATGGATTTAAAGGATAGGGAGGTTGATTGGCGATAAACTCTCTGATCCAAACTCGCCGAACTCTTTTGAGCGATCCCTAGACCGGGACAAGGCTAGATCAACCCGTTCTCACGGTGAAGACCCTTATCCGGATTGGATGATCCATTACGGCGCTAGCCGCTATCATGCCAAACCAGAAGCAGTAAGCTAAGCCCAGCTCGTCTAACAGCCAACCCACATGCTAGATCTCTCTTCGGCGGATCAAGCCATCACCCACAAGGCACTTGGTCTCCGTTTCCATTGGCGCTAGCCTTAGGTCACGGCCCAAATCAGATCTCTCTTGATCAGGGAGAGATCAGCATTAAGCTTAGCCATGTGAGAAGAGATCAGAGTTCAGATCATGGATAGAACGGCGAGGGAAACAACGGATTCACCTCCGATCGCCCTATCCTCGAGATCCAAACGGATCTAATCGCGCCTCATGGATTGAGTGAGGACGAGTACGGTAGATCTAGATTGCATAAACATAAATAAACTTAAATCAAATTGTAGAAAGCAAAGATAAAGATCAAACTTAATTCATTAACATAAAATCATAATCATAAAGAGTACCTTAAACAAGCAAAAAGGAAACAACTATAACAATAGAGAGAGTTTTTCAGCTGAACATCAGATAAAAATGATAAGAGTGTGATTAGAGGGTATTTATAGGGTTATTTGCATAACCCTAATGGTCAAACCGACCTAAGTTGGTCAACCAAGAATTTCTGTAAATCTTGCCCTTAGAGTCCTTGCGCGAGCTTGGGCACCAAGGAGTGCTTCTTGTGTTGGCCCTCGTGGGTTAAGATTGAGTGGATGGTCCGAGTGTAATCCTTGCGATGAAGGAATTTATCTTCTCTCGCGACAGATGGGTTGAGGTTGGTGACTGAGGCATCTTTTCTCGAGCGTTCTGAGCAGTCCTTGCCCTGCAATCTGCGAGGTAGCGATCCGAGGTTGCATGATCTTTTTCGCCTACCAGCTGATCCAATTGTTCTTAGCTCCAGATTAAGCTTCTTTTCTGCTCCTTTTCCTAGATAAAACTCCAAACTCCAAATGCAAATGCAAAGAAAGCAAAACCAACCCTAAAAGGACCTACATAATCAGAAAATCTATCTAGACAGATGCAAAGCTACCTAAAACAAGACTCTAAAACCATCAAAAATCACACACATCACACTTGTTTAAAACTCTAAGTTTATAGAGAACGTTGAACTAGCATTTACAGTCTCGTAAACTGTCTAACTCTCTTGTTATTGACTTATGTGCTTCTCAACACTTGTTTAGTAAGATTAAGTTGATAGAGAACGACCAACTAGCACTTAATACTCTCATAAACCGTCTTACTCTCTTGTTATTGACTCATGTGCTGCTCACTACTTTTTTAGTAACCTTAAGTTGATAGATAGCATTGAACTTTCAATTACTCTCATAAACCCTATAACTTTCTCGTTATCGACTCATGTGCTTCTCACCACTTGTTTAGTTATATTAAGTTGATAGAGAACGGTCAACTAGCACTTACTACCCTCACAAAGCGTCTAACTCTCTTGTTATTCACGTATGTCCTTTTCACCACTTGTTTAGTAACCATAAACTCATAGAGAAAATTGAACTAGCACTAACTACTCTCTTGTTATTTCCTCATGTGCCTCTCACCACTTGTTTAGTAACCTTATGTTGATAAAGAATGTTGAACTAGCACTTCCTACTCTCACAAACCATCTAACTCTCTTGATATTTCCTCATGTGCTTCTTACCACTTGTTTAGTAACCTTAAGTTGATAGAGAACATTAAAACAGCACTTTCTACTCTCACATACTGTCTTACTCTCCTGTTATTGACTTATGTGCTGCTCACCGCTTATTTAGTAACCTTAACTTGATAGAAAAGTTGAACTAGCACTTTCGACTATCACAAACCGTTTAACTCACTTGTTATTGACTCATATCTTTCTCACCACTTGTTTAGTAACCTTAAGTTGATAGAGAATGTTGAATTAGCAATATACTCTCACGAACCATCTAACTCACTTGTTATTGACTCATGTTCTTCTCACCACTTGTTTATTAACTTTAAGTTAATAGAGAATGTTTAAATAGTACTTACTACTCTCACAAACCGTCAAACTCTCTTGTTATTGACTTATGTGCTTCTAACCACTTGTTAAGTAACTTTAAGTTGATAGAGAACTTCAAACTACCACTTACAACTCTCACCAACCATCTAACTCTCTTGTTATTGGTTTATTTGCTTCTCACCACATGTTTAGAAATCTTAAGTTGATAGAGAATGTTGAACTAGCACTTACTACTCTCACAAACCGTCTAACTCTCTTGTTATTGACTCATGTATTTCTCACCACTTATTTAGGAACCTTAAGTTCATTGAGAACGTTGAACTAGCACTTACTACACTCAAAATTGGTTCACTCTCTTGTTATTGACTCATGTCACTCTCACCATTTTTTTAGTAACATTAACTTGATAGAGAACGTTGAACTAGCAATTAATACTCTCACAAACCGGCTAACTCTCTTGGTTTTGACTCATGTGCTCCTCACCACTTGTTTAGTAACCATACGTTGATAGAGAATTTTGAACTATAACTTACAACTCTCACAACTCGTCTAACTCTCTTGTTATTTACTCATGTGCTTATCACCACTTGTTTAATAACCTTAATTTGATAGAGAACATTGAACTAGCACTTATACTCTTAAAAACTGTCGAACACTCTTGTTATTGTCTTATGTCCTTCTCACCACTTGTTTAGTAACCATAAGTTGATAGTGAACCTTGAACTAGCACTTAGTACTCTCACAAACCGTCTAACTCTCTTGTTATTGCGCCATGTGCTTCTCAGCACCGATTTAGTAACCTTAAGTTGATAGAGAAGTTGAACGAGCACATACTCCTCTCACAAACCATCTAACTCTCTTTTAATTGACTCTTGTCTTTCTCACCACTTGTTTAATAAACTTAAGTTGATAAAGAATATTGAACTAGTATTACTACCCTCACAAGCCGTCTAATTCTCTTGTTATTGACTTATGTGCTTTTCATCACTTGTTTAGAAACCTTAAGTTAATATATAATGTTAAACTAGCACCAAATTCTCTCACAAACCGTCTAACTCTCTTAGTATTGACTTATGTGATTCTTAACACTCGTTTAGTAACCTTAAGTTGATAGAGAATGTTGAACTAGCACTAAATACTCTCACAAACTCGCTAACTCTCTTGTTTTTGACTCATGTGCTTCTTACCACTTTTTTACTAAACTTAAGTTGATAGAGAACGTTAAAGTAGCACTTATACTCTAACAAATTGTCTTAACTCTCTTGTTATTGACTCATGTGCTACTCAGCACTTGTTTAGTAACCTTAAGTTTATAGAGAACTTAGCACTTATACACTCAAATATCGTCTAACTCTCATGACTCATGTGCCCCTCACCACTTGTGTAGTTAGATTAAGGTGATAGATAACGGTCAACTAGCACTTAGTACGCTCACAAAACGGCTAACTCTCTTGATATTTACTCACGTGCTTTTCACCACTTGCTTAGTAACTTTAAGTTGATAAAGAACGTTGAACTAGCACTTATACACTCACAAACCGTCTAACTCTCTTGTTATTGAGTTATGTCCTTCTCACCACTTGTTTTAGTAACCTCAAGTTGATAGAGAATGTTCAACTAGCACTTACTACTCTCACAAACCGTCTAACTCTCTTGTTATTGCCTCATGTCCTTCTCACCACATATTTAGCACACTTAACTTGATAGAGAACATTGAACTAGCACTTACTTCTCTCAAAAACCGTATAACTCGTTTGTTATTGACTTATGTGATTCTCACCACTTATTTAGTAACTTTAAGATTATGGAGAAGTTGAACTAGGACTTACTACTTTCACAAATCGTCTAACTCTGTTGTTATTGACACATGTCCTTGTCACCACTTTTTTAGTAACCTTAAGTTGATAGAGAACACTGAGCTAGCTCTTACTACTCTCATAAACCGTCTAATTCTTATTGACTTATGTGCTTCTCACCACTTGTTTAGAAAACTTAAGGTTATAGAGAACGTTGAAGTAGCACTTACTACTCTCCAAAACCATCTAACTCTCTTGTTATTGACTCATGTGCTTCTTACCACTTGTTTAGTGACCGATAGTTGATATAGAATGTTGAAGTAGCACTTAATACTCTTATAAACTGGATAACTCTCTTGTTTTTGACTCATGTGGTTAGTAACCTTAAGTTGATAAAGAATGTTGGACTAGCACTTATACTCTCACAAACAACCATAACTCTCTTGTTATTGACTCACGTGCTTCTCACCACTTGTTTAATAACCTTAAATATGTAGAGAACATTGAACTAACACTTATACTTACACAAACTATCAAACTCTCTTTTTATTGACTCATGTGCTTCTCACCATTGGTTTAGTTCAATTAAGTTGATAGAGAACAGTCAACTAGAACTTACTACTCTAACAAATCGTTCTAACACTCTTGTTATTGACTCATGTTCTTCTCACCACTTGTTTAGAAACCCTAAGTTGATAGAGAGCGTTGAACTAGCACTTATTCTCTCATAAACAGTCTAACTCTCTTGTTACCGACTTATGTGCTACTCCCAAGATGTTTAGTTAGATTAAGTAGATAGAGAACTGTCAACTAGTACTTACTAATCTCACCAACCGTATAACTCTCTTTTTATAGAGTTATGTCCTATTCACTACTTATTTAATTACCTTAACTTGATAGAGAACATTGAACTAGTACTTACTACACTCACCAACCGTCTAACTTTCTTTTTTGTTTAGTAACCTTAAGATGATAGAGAATGTTGAACTAGCACTTCTTACTCTCACAAACCGTCTAACTCTCTTTATATTGACTCATGTTCTTCTTACCACTAGTTTAGTAACCTTAAGTTGATAGAGAACATTGAACTACCACTTACTACTGTCAAAAACTGTCTAACTCTTTTGTTATTGACTTATGTGCTTCTCACGACTTGTTTAGTAACCTTAAGTTGATAGAGAAGTTGAACTAGCACCTACAACTCTCACAAACTGTCTAACTCTCTTGTTACTGACTCATGTCCTTCTCACCACTACTTTAGTAACCTTAAATTGATAGAGAATGTTGAACTAGCACATATACTTTCACAAACCAGCTAACTCTATTGTGATTGACTCACGTGCTTTTGACAACTTGTTAATTAACTTTAAGTTGATAGAGAATGTTGCACTAGTACTTTCTACTCTCAAAAATCATCAAACTCTCTTGTTATTGACTTATGTGCTTCTCACCACTTGTTTAGTAACCTTAAGTTAATAGAGATCGTTACACTCGCACTTACAAATCGTCTAACCCTCATGTTATTGACTCATATGTTTCAAACCACTTGTTTAGTAACCTTAAGTTGATAGAGAACGTTAAACTAGCACTTACTACCCTCACAAACTGTCTAACTCTGTTGTTATTTATTTATGTGCTTCTCACCACTTGTTTAGAAACTTTAAATTGATAGAAGAAGATGAACTAGCACTTACGGCTCTCACAAACCGTCTAACTCTGTTTTTATTGACTCATATCTTTCTCACCACTTTTCTAGTAACCTTAAGTCGATAGAGAACGTTGAATTAGCACTTAATACTCACACAAACTGGGTAAGTCTCTTCTATTTGACTCACGTGCTCCACACAACTTGTTTATTAGGCTTACGTTGATCGATAACATTAAACTAGCACTTACTACTCCCACAAATTGTCTAACTCTCATGTTATTGACTCACGTGCCTTTCACCAGTTGTTTAGAAATAGTAACTCGATAGAGAACGTTTTACTAGTACTTAATACTATCACAAACCATCTAACTCTCTTGTTATTGAGATTTGTGCTTCTCACCACTTATTTAGTAACCTTAAGTTGATAGAGAACGTTGAACTAGCACTTACTATTCTCATAAATTGTCTAACTCTCTTAGTTTTGACTCATGCGATTCTCACCACCAGTTTAGTAACCTTAAATTAATAAAGAACATTGATCTAGCACTTACTCTCACACACCGTCTGAAACTCTTTTTATTGACTCATGTGCTACTCACAACTTGTTTGTAACCTTAAGTTCATAGATAACGATCAACTAGCACTGAGTACTCTCACAAAACGGCTAACCTCTTGTTATTTATTCATGTGCTTCTCACCATTTATTTAGTTACCTTAAGTCAATAGAGAACGTTGAACTAGGAATTATACTCTCATAAACCATCTAACTCTCTTGTTATTGATTCACGTGCTTCTCACCACTTGTTTAGTATCCTTAACTAGATAGAGAGCGTTTTAGTAGCACTTACTACGCTCACAAACTGTCTAACTCTCTTGTTATCGAGTTATGTGCTTCTCACCACTTGTTTAAAAACCTTAAGTTGATAGAGAATGTTGAACTAGCAATTATACTCTCACAAATCGTCAAAATCCCTTGTTATTGACTCATGTTCTTCTCACCACTTGTTTTGTAACATTAAGTTGATAGAGAACGGTCAACTAGCACTTAGTACTTTCACAAAAAGGCTAACTCTTTTGTTATTTACTCATGTGCTTCTCACCACTTGTTTAGTAACCATAAGTTGATAAAGAACAAGAAACTACCACTTATATACTCTCAAATCCGTCTAACTCTTTTCTCACCACTTGTTTAGTAACCTTAATTTGATAAAGAATATTTAAGTAGCACTTCTCTCAAAAACCGTCTAACTCACTTGTTATCGAGTTATGTGCTTTTCACCACTAGTTTAGTAACCATAAGTTGATAGAGAACGTTAAACAAGCACTTATACTCTCAAAAAATGTCTAACTATCTTGTTATTGACTCACATGCTTCTCACCACTTCTTTAATAACCTTAACTAGATAGAGAATGCTTAGGTAGCACTTACTACTCTCACAAACTTTCTAACTCTAATGTTATCGAGTTATGTGCTTCACACCACTTGTTTGGTAATTTTAAATTGATAGAGAATGTTTAACTAGCACTTACTACTCTCACAAAACGTCTAACTCTCTTGTTATTGACTCATCTGCTTCTCACCACTTGTTTAGTAACCTTTAGTTGATAGAGAACGTTTAACAAAGCACTTACTACTATCACAAACCGTCTAACTCTCTTGTCATTGACTTATGTGCTTCTCACCACTTGTTTAGTAACCTTAAGTTGATAGAGAAGTTGAACTAGCAATTATTACTCTCACAAACCGTCTAACTCTCTTCGTTTTAACTCTTATGGTGATAGAGAACTTTGAACTAACACTAACTACTCTCACAAACCGGCTAAATCTCTTGTTGTTGACTCATGTGCTTCTCACCACTTGTTTAGTAACATTAAGTTGCTAGAGAACTTTGAACTACCACTTACTACTATCACAAACCGGCTAACTCTCTTGTTACTAGCTCACGTGCTTCTCATCATATGTTTAGTAAGCTTAACTTGATAGAAAATGTTTAAGTAGCACTTACTACTCTCATAAACAAACTAACTCTCTCGTTATCAAATTATGCTTCTCACCACTTTTTTAGTAACCTTAAGTTGATGGAAAACGTTGAAGAAGTACTTACTACTCTCACAAAATGTCTAACTCTCTTGGTATTGACTCATGTGCTTCTCACCACTTGCTTAGTAACTTTAAGTTAATAGAGAATGTTTAACAAAGCACTTACTACTCTCACAAACCGTCTAACTCTCTTGTTATTATATTATGTGCTTCTCACTGTTTTTGAGTAACCTTAAGTGATGGAGAAGTGGAACGAGAACTTACTACTTTTTTAGTTAGATTATGTTGATAGAGAAATTTGAACTAGCACTTAATACTCTCACAAACCTGCTAACTCTCTTGTTATTTACTCAGGGGCTTCTTACCACTTATTTAGTAACATTAAGTTAATAGAGAATGTTGAACTAGCACTTGAATGCACTAGGTGCAGTATGAGAATGTGGTACGAACAGACGAACCAAACAAGGTCATTTGGTATAGTCGAGCCAAGGAAGGGCATTGGAAGCCTAAGGAATGATTATGATCAAGCAAAACCATGGATAATAAGTTAAGGAAGGAATTTAGGACAAGATTTGAGAATTGGGACCGAACTGGTCGGATCGGACAGCACGGTCTGATCAGACAGGATTGGTCGGATCAGACAGCTTGGTCGGATTGGACAGCTTGGTTGGATCGGACAGATCGGTCGGATTGCACAGGATTGGTCGGATTGGATAGCTTGGTCAGATCAGATAGGATTGGTCGGATCGGACAGCTCGGTCGGATCGGACATGCACGGTCGGTTCGGACAGCAATGTACGGATTGGACAAATTGGTTGGATCGGAGAGCTTGGTTCGGATCGGATATGGTTAGTCCGAGCTTGTTCATGAACCTCCTAGGTTCAGACATGTTATGTTCAGTTTTGAACAAGTTTGGTTCGTGAAAGGTCATGAGTAGTCTAATGGGCCAATGAAAAGAATTAATGTGGTATGGGCCAAGGGTTTTTTGGATATGGGCCAAAGGTTGTTTAAGGGTTGATTTAAAGTGGCTTGAGCTCAGCACAACTAAAGAATTAGGGTTAAGGTTTAGGTTAACTTAGAGCATATAAATAGGATCCTTAATCCTTCCTAGAAAAAGAATTCGCAAAACTAAACAAGAAATTATGAGAGAGAGAGCGCTTGAAACAAACCAAGAGAAATCGATTTAGTGGAAGCAAGGAGAGAGGTTGAATTGAGTTGAAGGTTTTGCTAGAATTGGAAAATCGAAACCCATAGTGCAAAGAGAAACCCGAAAAAGAGCTAAGGCAAAGGTGAGTTTGTGACCGTGAGGCTTGATTAGTCTTGTGTTTGGTAATAGGTTGAATGGAACCCTAGAATGGTTAGGTTGAATGGTTAAGTGAGAAAGGAAGGACCATGTTGGGTCGTGATTGTGATATGCGAACCTTGTGTTAGGACTCTGTGACTTGAGAACCTGAGGGTTCGTTTATGTGACTTGAGAACCTGAGGGTTCGTTTATGTGAGTTGAGAACCTTTGGGTTCGTTTATGTGACTTAAGAACATGAGGGTTCGTGATCTGTTAAGGATGATGTTCTGTAATTAAAGGTTACTTTAGCTGATCCGGAAGTAACCCGGGTAGTTAAACTAATCGATGAGTTAACCCTGAAATCGTGATTGTTCTCTAGTTT
>OVBA01006942.1:204-15819 GCA_900406435.1 Lepidium aucheri
ATTGTAGCTTCAAAACTAACGAAAACCAACGTTTCAAGATTTTTGAAAGGTTAAAATGAAAATTAAAGAGATTTATGGATAGAAATTGAGAGAGAATGTGGTTGAAGATTGTTTACAAGTATGTAATGTTTGAAAAAGTAGGATTTATGACCATTTACTAGCTTGAATTTGGTTGGTAATGGTTGTTGGTAGAATTGAAGAAGATGGCATTTTAGTAAATATGTGAAGTTGGATATGTAGTTTGGTAATTTTTGGTAGGGATAAATGGTAAACCAAAAAAAAAAGAAATGACATTTTCGAAATTATCAAAAGAACTAGGGATAGTTTTGAGGGATTTGAGGAGAGAGAAAATGGTAGGTTATATTTGCAATTGACTTAAGTCAAAGGGTTATTTTTGCAAGTATTCCTTATATTTAACTGATACAAAAGATGCAATAATAATGTCATTTGTTTTAAATGATGTTAAATGATATATAATATGTCATTTGTAAATAAATGATTTATTATGGAGTCATTTAATTAAATGATATAATATAAGTGATGCTATAAACATGTTTTTTTGTAGTGTCAAGAGACACCTAAATTGCCAAGAGAAAGAAGAGTTGTTTTCATTTAGCGCCCAGAAGGATGTAGAGCGGAAGTAGTTATTGCACATCCATACTATCCAAATATAGCCAAACATGAAAAATAACTTCTAGATTAACTTTAAACCACATGTGTCAATCCAACTCGAGATGTTCTGTATCCCCAATATGCTTTCTTTTTTTTTTTAATAAAATTTGAATTTATTACCAAGTGAAAAATATTTAAATACAGAGAAGCTTGTTGACCATTCCTAATTAGTTCCTAGGTCCCCAAAAAAAGATAAAAAGACCTTAAGAAACTACAAAGATTAGGTTAATAACTTAAAAATCTAGCCGTTAGTGAACCATAGGGAGAGGAGGTTACGGTTCTGCTTATGAAACAAGCAGGCAGTAAAAGATCCTTAATAAGACGATCAAGCTGTCTAGTGAGGGCCTCTATAGTGGTAGGAGCTGCGTTGTGAAGTCTATTGTTCCGTTTTTTCCAAACAAGAAAAACAAGTGCATGAGAGCATAGCTTACGTAGAAGAGCAGTTTGGTACGTTGAGCGATTTTGCATCCAATTAATCAAGACTGACCATGAAGCAAAAACATCCACATATTCACCTAAGCGGGTGAAAGTCAAAGCCTATAGAGAGGCAGCCAAATCACACCAAAGAAAAAGATGTTCCCTCGATTCCAAATAATTTCCACAGACACAACAAACATCAAGAATATTGAGTCCCCAATTCACCAACCTAGCTCGCATGGGTAACCTGTTGAGATTTGCTGTCCAGAACGTGAAAGCATGCTTATAGACAGAAAATCTAAACCAAACTGCAGGAGCCCAAGATTTCTTTGATTCCGCATATCTGATTTGTTGCCATGTCTTAGAAGATGAAAAGTTAGAGTGAGAGCCAGACTCTATTTCCCACCAGAAGATATCAGGACCTGCATCATCCAAAGAGGTTGGTAATGTAAGTAGAATCTCTCGCATATTAGCTGCACCATGAAATCGAGAGGATGGGATTTTCGCTGACATGTCATTGTGAGCCTGAAATACCGTAGCTCTGCGTGAGATTGCAAATCTCTGAGGTGCATCACAACCGAAGAGAGTGATTAAAGGATCAGTCCCTTTCCAGGAATCAAACCAAAAACTTATTGTCTTCCCATCGCCAATCTTACACTTCAAGAATCTTCGGGCAAGAAGCCTTAGAGAAAGCATAGATTTCCAAATCCAAGAATCTAAAGGCTTCGGATTAACTGACCAAAAGTTTTCCCTATGCAGTCTATGCTTTAAATTTCAAGCAACCCATAGAGAGCCTTTGTGTGAGAAAATTAACCAAATAAGTTTCAAGTTCAAAACCTTATTCCATTGCATGAAATCTCTTAGTCCTAGACCTCCTTCTTCCTTTGACAAACAGATTGTGGACCAAGCAACTTTGGGAATGACTCTTTTATCACAATCTCCACCCCACATGAATCTAGTGCATAGCTGGGTGATTTGTTTGAGGCAAGTTTTCGGTAATGCAAAGGCTCTCATCCAGAAGTTGGTTAAGCTGTAGATAACAGATTTGATAAGTTCCAGTCTACCAGCAAATGACAGAACCTTAGTTGTCCAATGCTTGAATTTGGCAGAAATTTTGTCGAGTAATGGAGAGTAATCTTTAGCTCTCAACTTCTTATGCATTAATGGAAGCCATAGGTACCTTATTGGCATTTCTCTCTGTGTGAACCCAAAAGTTTGCACAGAAAGTTGTTCCTGTGGAGTTATACCTGCAGTAAAAAGAGCCGATTTATCAACATTAATGGCCAGACCCGAGAAGGAGTGAAACATGGACAGAGCATCGGAGATTCCATCCAAGGAATTCGATTTTCCATCAAAGAAAACCATTACATAATCTGCAAAAGCTAAATGTGTGATTTCCGGGTCGATACATAAGGGATGAAAACCAATTTTCCCTGACCTGAAATAACGATGGAGAATGGTTGCAAAAACCTCCATTGCCATTATAAACAGTGAAAGAGAAAGAGGGTCCCCCTGCCTTAATCCTCGATATCCCCTAAAATAACCCTTAAGGCTGCCATTAATACTCACAGAGAACGAAGTGGATGATATATATTCAGCAATCCAATCAATATACTTAACTGGAAAATCTGCAACCCTCAGAATATGGATGATGAAATCCCATTTAATGGTATCAAAGGCCTTTCGAATGTCTATAGCTAACATACCACGAGGAGAGATGTTCTTCCTATTAAAACCATGGACCAATTCTGTCGCAAGCAAAATGTTTTCCACCAATAATCTATTCTTGACAAAAGCAGATTGTGAAGTAGAAATCATAGATGGCAAAATGGATTGGAGCCTTTTTGCAAGAATCTTAGAAATTACTTGTAAAAAGAATTACACAATGAAATTGGTCTAAAATCTTTTAGTTTCTCTGCACCTGATTTCTTAGGAATTAAAGCCAATATTGTAGAGTTCCATTGCTTCAAAAGTCTGCCTGAAACAAAGAATTCCTTAACTGCCTCACACACATCCTCACCAATAACACTCCAAGAGGCACGAAAAAATTCGCCTGTATATCCATCAGGCCGTGGCAAGTTAAAGAGTTCAAATTTGATATCTGCAAATGAAACATCTGACTGAAGAAGAAGCTTATCCGAATCCGAGCATCTAAATTGAGTATAATTCTCAATCTCAGTCCGTTTCTCTTGCGAGAGAGGTGCAGTTTTAGTTCCAAAAAGGTTAGTGAAATAATCCACACACTCCGTTTCAATTTAGTCAGACGATTCCATTCTCACATTTTCCTCATTCAACAAATAGTTAATTCTATTGGATGATTGATTCGTTGAGATAACACGACGAAAATAGGCAGAGTTGGAATCTCCTTCTTTGATCCACTTCACTCTAGCTCGTTGATGAAGAAACTTCTCCTCTCCTAAAGCCAAAATCTGCCACTTCTTATAAGCTTTCTTCTCCTCTTTAGCCAAGGAAATAATAGGATTAGATCTAAAGGCAGCCTGTGTTGTTATTAAGGCTTAATGAGCCTCATTGACACGGCATTCCAAGTCTGAATAATGCTCCTTGTTCAGATCCTTGAAAGTACGCTTTAACAACTTTAGTTTCTTGGCTAAAATAAACATTGCAGATCCTGAAAAATGTGTAGAAGACCAGAAATCAAATAGCCTTGACAAGTAATCCTCATGCAAGAGCAAGAAATTAGAGACCTTGAATGGTTTTTTATCTCTTGAAATGTAGCTTAGGTGGAGACAGCTGGGAGAGTGGTCAGAGAAGTCCAATTCTCCAAAAGAGCTGTAAGATTACGGGTAGGTAGCTAGCCAATGATCATTAATGAGGACTCTATCCAACTTTTTTGCTATTGGATTCTCATCTTGTCTATTCCACCAAGTATACAAAGGTCCTTGAAAGGACAAATCAAAGAGACCAACTGTGTATAAGCAGTTCCTGAATTCATCCATCCCTGATGTAATCCGAGTACTGTTAATAGAGCAATCAGAAGGGTTAAGGACTGGTTGAAATCGCCCAAGACAACCCACATATGTGATTGAATCAGCAAAGATTGAACAACCTCAACTAACTCCTCCCAAAGAGCTGATCTAGCATGTTGAGAGTTGAAACATAATGACTGCCCATGTTACACATGCAGAAGAAACCTCAAGACAAAAGTGAGTAAACGTAGACGACTCGCAAGGGTGAGATGTTTCACAGACCAAATTTAGTACCTTGAATCGATTTTGACGCTTGGCGTTTGTGGACTAGTTGGAATGCTCTTTTCTATAATCATATTGACTTCTCAGCACTCCAAACATGGAACAAGGCTGTTGTTGATGCTCATGAATGGCAGCAAAACACCCATGATATTACGGAGGAGAGTACTACACAACTTAATTTGCTAATAAACTAGTATTGCGACACACTGGACTCGACCGCCACTTCAATGGTTTAAATGAAATTACAATATATGACATAATCAAGAAGGTACTGTTACTGGTCTAGGTTAAACAATAAGAGACTACACAGGTCTTTTTGTTGCTTGCGGAATGGGTAAACAATTGAGTCTTGGGTCAATGTTGGAGGATGAATTTTTGGCTTTATACAAGGCCATACAATCTACCTGGTCATTGGTTACTATTGTCGAGTTCGAGGGTGATAATTCTGTGCTCAATGTGGAGCTTAACACACCATTGGGTAATTTATGCCTCCAACATTACATCGACTCTATAGCACAATGGCAACCACTCTTCTCACATATTAAGTATACACATACATCCGTTCCAATAATCAATATGCATATTTATTAACTAGGCAATGTTTTGCGATTCTGGAAAACTAGCAACTATAGAATTTGTTCCAGAATTCTTGTATGACAATGTAAACGTTGATTATTACCGTTCAATATAAATAATGGTTAGAAGGAAAGAAAAAGATATATGTTTTGTGTAATTTTAAATTATTAAATGAATTATTAAATAAGAAATAATGGAAATTTATTTTTTTCGTAAGTTTAAATAATTAATTTTTCTTAAATTATGGATTAATAAATTAGTTATGGATTTGTTTTTTGTCAACAACAATATATTAATAAAACCTAAAAAGAGTGAGAAAGTTACAACGATAAACCATTAACTACCTCTCTAATTTGACGGGCGAGAAAATCAACTTTATAATTTAAAGATCTAGGAATTACACTAATAGAGAAGAAATGGAACAAAGAACTTAGCCTCGATAATTTTCCTTGGTAGGGAAGGAAAGCTGGTCACTCCTCCAGTTGATTTAGGGTCTTCGGTACAGTCTCACAGCTCATCGAGAACTCCACTTCCGTCATTTGAAGCGCCAAGAGGGATTCCATTACCCAAATTAAAGCTTCAATCTCTGAGTGAAGGAGAGAAAGGCTTTGAAATATTCCCCGAGCTCCCATTTATTCTCCATCTACCGAATCTGGAAAGCAGAACCAACCCAACCTGGATTGGAGATCCGAAGCTTTTCAGGATCCATCCACAAAGCATCACTAAGATTTTTTGTAGCGGGAATTGCCGATTGAGACCATTTTGAAGGAATACTGACTGCTAATTGTTCCTTAGAAAATATTAGTTCAATTCTAGTAAAGGGCCATTCTTTGTAGTTTGATTATGCCTAAAGAATAATATTTTGAGGATCAGTATCAATATCGGAGAAGCAATGATCATTTCTAGCTTTCCAAATATGCCATATAATCCAAGAAAAAATCTTTACATCTACTTGATCTAGGATACACCAAAACAAGTAGTCTAGGTTATACTAGATAGATTTTCCTGGAGAAACATCGACCGTAGAGGGTATACATGATAATGCCCAAGATTGAACTGTTGGTGGGCATTCAAATAGAGTATGATTAATGGTTCAATTTCTGCACCACAACAAGAGCGTCTGACATCACATTGAATCCTACAATGATTTAAATTATGCTTTACTGGAGTACAACCTGATAGAGCTTGCCACATTAAGTGTTTTATCTTGTTTGGACAATTTATTTTCCAAATTTTGGCTTGTAATGCCATAAAATTTGGACCAAATTGACCCACTTCCAATAATAAATTAGATTCTTCAGTTTGATATCCAAATTTAACTGAATACCTACTAGTTTTAGTGAAGTATTATCCCCAGTAATCTGGTATTTACCTCCTAGGGATAGAAATTCCCAGAATTAGCTGAACATCACATGATCAATATATTGACGGAGTATAATTTCTTTCCAGGTTCCAGATCGATGGTTGATGAATTGATCAACCGTAAGATCTGGATATAAGATCATGCTTATGCTATTAGCTGGGCGTGAAAATCATTCGGGATCCAAGTCTTTTGCGAGACTAAAATTGCTTTTTCATCACAAATTTTTCTAATTATACCCTTACTTACTAAAGACTTGGCTGAAGAAATACTCTTCCAGCTATGCACGCATTAGTCTTTATAATATCTCCTTTTTATTATTTTTGCAAAAAGTGAGTCAGAGAAATCAGATAATCTCCATAATTGTTTGAGTAGAAGGGCAGAATTAAATTTTTGTAAAGCCCGAAAACCTAAGTTTCTTTCAGATTTGAATTTACATAATTTTTTTCCAATAGATTCCTTTAGAAGTCTCTGAATATGACAACCAAAAGTTGGTCATTGTAGAGTTTCGCTTTAAAACAATAATTTTTGCTAGTATGTAATATGACATATCATATGTTGGTAATGCAGTTATAATCCGTATTATTTATAAATAACTAAAATGAAAAGAATTAAGGTTAGTTGCTCCATTATAATTGTTAATTTGAAAGTATAGTTGAAAGAAAGCTATAGTACCTCAAAATAGGCCCAAAGGCCCAATGGGCTACAATGCCCTTCAAAGTAGGCCCAAAGGACGTTACAACAGTATATACTTTTCACCAACAGGAAGAAACTTCGTTGTTTGAAGTACTACCAAGAATTTGGCTACTCATAATTCAACAACAAAATCAAACAATTCATATATTGAATCCACTATATATATTTATGTATCTCGAACGCTTTGTTTTTAAATTTTAGGCACACCATATATCAAAGCTACCTAGAGAATGAGAAGAGGTCTGATGACTTATTTAGTCTTTTACCAGAGGCCAGGGGCTGATCCATTAACATTGTCGAGCCGCTTCATCATCCAATTTATAATATCACGACCAACTTCCTTACGCTCAGGTTCAAACAGAAGGTCGTGCAAGAAACCTTCATACAGTTTGATGTCTTTGAAAACTGATGGTGCCTGATTATACAAGTCTTGTGAAGCTAGTGGATCAGTGACTTTGTCATCTGTACCGTGGAGAACAAAGAAAGGCACTGTAATAGACTTGAAGTTCCGGGTCAAGTAAGCTGTTATGCGAAGAATCTCATGGCCTGTTCGGACCCTTATTGGACCGGTGTAGACTAACGGGTCTGAGTATTTGGCTAAGAGAGCCTCAGGATCTCTTGAGACTGGAATTCCTCTCTTGTTTGCTCCTTTGAATTGGAACCTTGGGGCAACTAACGAGAAGATTGGAGCAATAGCCTATAAAGAAGCATACAACTATGAGAATGAGATTCAGTGAACAAAGAAAATCACCTAACTTGAATACCGCAAAGGAGAAGACGACTTACGCCAACAATGGGATGAGCTGGTTTGACACGAAGTGCAGGCGATGTTAGGACAATACCTGCTAACGCATCTTCAATAGAGGGAGATGAAGCCGCCTATAAGGAAAGCTGTCATATATTAGGAAACTGTAACCAATAAAATCTTGAAAAGAGCTACAAAGGTACGAAGTTAGGTACCTTCAAGACCACAGCTCCACCGGTAGAGTGACCAAAGAGGAAACATGGGACACCCGGATTCTCAGACCTAATCTTTTCCAAGAAAGCTTCCTGTAGTATTCAAATCAAGACACCAAATCATCACTACAACTTCAAATAGACCATTTCTCTAGTTTAATCTCCCAAAAGCACAAAACCAACTAATGTTTCTAAGATTGTGAACTTACGGTGTCGGAAACAACATAATCAAGAGAAGGAACGTAGCCATGCAAACCATCACTCCCACCATGACCTAATACAACGTAATGGACCAAACATATGGCGACCTGTTCAGACTCACAGTTTCAGAACAAAGATGGAAATTAGAAGAAACAAGACAAGCTCGTGTTCATACCAATCCAATCCATAGCGTATACACCCAAGTTACTCGAGTTTAGCTGCTTCGCAAATTGAGAATATCTTCCACTGGAAATGAAATCAAATGATTCACAGATTGAGCAATTCATCGAAATTATAAAGAAGATGAACAGTAATTATACATTGGAGGGAAAAAATGGATAGATTTTTTCACCTGTGTTCATTCAGTCCATGAATAATTATCAAAATTGCCCTGAAGACAAACAAAGTAAAAATCGAAATCAAGTTGGGATTTCAAACTTAATCAGAGAATTCTAATCGTGCAAGCAAAGCATGCAAAACAAAAGTCAGAAGAATTACCTAATTTCGCCGGAAAGAGGCAACCACGAGCGTGAGAATAAAGCGTTACCACGACGGCCGTAGAATAACGAACTGCTCCACCGACAAGAGATTTCACCGTCTCCAGCCATCTCAACACCTTCCGCCAAGGAACGACGCCTCGCAGTGTCTTCCTCCTCCAGTTTCCACGCCATCTTCCGCCTCCATCTCCTCGAAGGAGCAGGATTAACTTCCTCCGGCGATTGAATAAGAGGAGAGACACGACGGCGAAGACGGGGACGAAGAAGGAGAAGAAAAGAAAAAACGAGAGAGATGATGAAAATAAGACATTTTCGAAGGGTCCTTAAGATCGGGATTATCCGGTTGCTCGCACCTGATGTAAATTGCTCCATTTCCGCCGACGTTGACGGCATCGCCGGTAAAGTAAAAATTACAAATCGGAAAAAAATAAAATAAAATTAATGAAGAAGAAGAAAGCGTGTACAGAGAAAATGTCAGAAATTTGGAGGTAATGGTGGGACTCAATTTATAAGAATGAATTACTTCAATGTGTCAAAAGCCGACAAAGTTTCGTTAATCTTGTGCACCAAAGTATTGTGTGAGTATTACACGTGACCTTACATCATTGGTTGTTCAACTAACGGGTTGTGAGTTCAATGGTCTGGATTTTAAGTACTATCTTGTTGACCGGTCAGGTCACATCTTTGGACGGTGCAGATCTGCTGTTTCCACGAGACTTCGGTCAGTAACCGTTGATGATGAGTTGGATACAAATTAAATATAGTCCGTTACGAGACTAATGATTGATTTAGTCATAAGCTCAACTCGATAACCGCGTTTTGAGAATATGGTTATTGTTTTAAACCATTTTATTTGTCAAGTTAATTATATGGAGTAGTTTTTAGATTTCAACACATACTTTTACATAAATTTTATGAATTTGATCTGATCGTGTATAGTATGCGTAAATAATACGATTGAGACAAGAAAGCGTGGAAAGAAGCCAGCAAAGAGATAAGTCAATCGTTGATTAATGGCTTAATTAGGAATTTCAAATTTGGAAGCATTCGTTGGAACATGTTGCCTAGAGTCTGCCACTAGTCATTACCTTTACCAAGTGATTCATTTTATTCTTTATCCTACTCTTAATCACACGTCTTTTGAAGATAGCGATGTTTTTCTGCACATACTTATTACTTGTTGCTTTCATTACATAAATTATCTTTTGGAGTGTCTAAAAAAGATAAATAGCAGGCAAAGATATGATACACTCAATATTTGGGGACTACATAAGCCGCACGATCCATCATAGAATATTAAAAATGGGTTGTTGATTTTTATAGTCCACACATGACCATATGGGTTTATATTATAGTAAAAAGCTCACATGAAAACAACACATAAGAGACGTAGTTGTGCCAACAACACTTAAAAGTCATGAAAACAAAACGCATTACATAAAAGTCAGGTTTTCTGAGATTTCATGACCATCAAATTCAATAATTCTTCGTTGAAAATCCAACGGAATCTTTCTCTATCTCTATAACACTAAAATATAGCCTATCGTTTTCTCTGTCGAGCCTCACCAAAAAAATGCCCATTTTAAGATAATAACCAAACGTCTGTGATTATCATTATCCGAAGGTTGCGTTGATGTGAAACCATACTGCTCTCTCACGAGAAGCCAGAAAGTCGTATGAAGTTTATTCGATTTATCCGGCTATGACCCGTTTATGTAGTCAAGCAGAAGCCAATCAAGCTCAAAATGTTGACACAGAAGTTTCTGCAACATCAAGAAAAAGGGATTTCATTAAAGCATTGAGGAGAGAAACTATGCAGCCATTAAAGAAATCTGTTTTTCTTGTAAATTGTATCGAAGCAAGTAAACCTTGGTTACGGGTACAGAAGGTGCAGCGTCAACATAATAGTCTGGGAATCTAGAGACTTCGATACCCTTTTCAAACAATATGTATGTAGGAAGCTGAGACATTCCACCTATATATGTAAAAGAACACTGATATTAGTTGCCTCTGCAACAGCACCTCGATGTGTTTTTTGAGCTGGTGAAGATTACTAAGTTAGCCAAGGACTGTTACCAGCAAGAGATATTCCAAACTTTGCTGCAGTATTAGGGAAAAGTCCAAGATCCACAGTTCCGAAAGACAGAAGGTTATTAGAATACCTGAAGAGCTGGAAGATGAGTGTGCCTGTCTCTTAAGACGAATAGTGAGTGATATTCGGGTGTTTTCTTACAGAAAGCTTACGTAATGGAGAGCTCTGGAAAGCATCGACTTGAACGAACACACTTGGATGAACTACATGCAAAGAATTCTATCTGCAAAAGGTGTGAAAGTACACATCATCAAAGAAAGTAGCTACAACAATACCCTTTTGACCCAGACTTTTAATCCATATACTTTTTCTAACTGATATATATTCTAGACCAGTTTTGCTCTAAATTTAATTGAAAACTAAAGACCAAATTTGATGTCATAATAGTTAGCGCAGGCTAAACTGGAAAGAGCAGAAACATAATCCAGTAGAAACTAAAGTGACAGTTTCCACGTACCAACCAGTACTTTGTTGTGTTCCCATCTGATAATAAATCCTCCAATTGCATCGGTGTTAGCTTCTTCGCAGTTCCTACAAACGTCTAAACAATTTACAAAGAATGCAACTTTTTTATTCCAAAAACTTCTAAAAACAAGAATGCCATGAAATTTTTACATACCTAATTTACTAAAAGCTGGTTGTTGAGCTAAAAGATATATCACTACAAAAGGAAACATTCATATCAAACTAAGAAAGATTGAAGAATATTAACATTCAAATCTGCCTCTCCCGTGATACATAAACAAAAGATCGAAATTGAGCTAAAAACTTTTAGGCTGACCTGAAAATATGACAGTAAACCAGATCGCCACTCGATAATCCATAATCAACGAAACCGCTATGAGAAAGATCTGGGCCAAGAAACAATGTATCAGCAGATTTAACATGAATTATCCCAAAATTGACATAAAATTCAATTTTGAATCGGTATCTAAGCTTTGTGAGAGTTACCTTAGCATAGAGCAAACTATCCGCAACGAAAGCCTCCCATGTTTCCTCCCTCACCATCTACAAAACGATTTCCAACAATTGATGAAGGAGAGAAGTGAAAGATTTAAGAAAATGCGACGAAAAATCGAACCTTAATAGCGGAAAACATAAGAAACGCTAGAAATGCTTGGATTTCTCTGTCGAAAAGTCGATGAGAAGTGAAGGGTGCGGCAGAGTTACGAATCGGAAGGTAAGAAAAAAAGGCCATGAAATGGAGGAAATAGTAAGGATCTGATATGATCCTACTTATTCCTTCGATTACTCCTTCACGCTTCTTCTCCATTTTTGCTCGCTGGGTGTTGAAGAGCTGCGAATTGCTGGAAGTCTGAACTGAGGTAGAGATCCTTGTTTGAAAACACAGCAGATGGCGCGTCGTTTTCCTTAGTTACAAACGGCAAGGCGTTTTATCTAGTACATACAGAATGCTGGGCATTTTATCATGTGTTGGCTCAATTTTGATTCACTGCAAAAACCTTTTAATTTTTTGATAATTATATTTGTCCATGAATATGCATTTTTTTTCATTTTTAAATTGAATATAGCAACTAATTTACACATTTTTCTAATAGAAACTAGCCAAAAATCGAATCCCATCAAGCTTAGGAACACGAAAGACATAAACAAAAAGACTTATTGTTCAATTTTGATGCATCTGAAGATGAAAACTCCAAACAAAATTGTTAACTTAATTGGATGAAACAGAAGTAGAGAGTGTTTATCACCCAGACAACACAAAACTGATCTTGAGTAACTGAATTAGACCAGCAAAAGCAAAAATGCGGAGAATGTGATCACAAACGAATCCATTTTCTTCGAGTCTGTTCACTTATCGAGGCACACTTTGGCCAAGCTCTGCAAGAATCACGAGACAAACCCAAAAAACACTTGTTTCAGTTGTATTCAATAAGTCGCACAAAGCTGCACAACTAAAGCAATCCAAATGTATTCGGTAATAAACTGCTACAGATTCTTGCGTAATTGAGAATTAGGACAATCAAAGTTCTAATCTGCAATATGTAAGTTCGAGGATGTGAATGATCAAAGAGTGGTTTTTTAAAAGGTTGCTTACAGATATACTAAACACAAAAGATTTGGAGATTCAAACTCCTGGATTTGCACTGCAGAGCATACCCTGAGACAACGACCTTGAATTACTCGAATCGATACCGAGGCAAGAAGTCAGCCTAGCAGAAGATACTGCACTATACAATGGAAGCAACGATTGAAGTGAGCCCAGCTGAGCAATTGGCCTGTCAAAATCAAATAAAAAGCACAAATTTCAGTTACAAACTAGCCAGGACTCAAATTTCAGAGAGAAAACAATCATCAAAGAGGTTTACCTTGTAAGTCCAGGCGACGGAGGGACACCGAGAAATGATGAAGCCGATTTAGGACGGAGCGTGGGCTTGTTCATTGCAGATCTAAACGCAGCAAAAGCTGGTTTGGACAAAGATCGACATCTAGAAGCCATTTTGCCGATAAAGAAACGAATGGTGAAGCAGGAATTTGATTTGATTTCTAGGTTTACTCTCCGAGCAAGGAGACGAAAGATTGGGTTTTTACGAGGTTTTACAAACAAACGACGTCGTTGGTATGCAAATAGTCAATAATTAAAATGGCATACTGTGTAACAGTATTTCCAGAAAACAACACGACGTGTAATTCATAAACTTAATAAGACCACCATTATCAATAGTTTTTTAAAGGGTTCTTAGATTATTTTATTATTAAAAAGCTTAAGAACTCCTATGAAAGTCTCTTATTTAAAGCATACACATTGAAGTCTCTAAAGGGGTTCTTGGGCTCGGTTTCTTAGGCCTGAACATTAAAAAAAATGTTAAAATCGGTCCATTAATGAAGAGCCGGGTTCGCCACAGTCAGCCCGTAAGGACGGGTTCATTATGACATGGCGCACCGTGATTGGTTGATTTTTTTAAAGTTGTTGGGATCGATCGCGGGTATTGTTTTATTTTTTCATTTCTCATTCGAAACATTTCCAGACCAACAAAAATTAGGGTTTGGCGACGAGAAAGGCGATTTCTCGTCACCGTCGAAATCGGAGTGGTCGGGCCTGTTATTTGAATTGAATTAGAATTATTGTCCGTATTAGAATTAGAATTGTCTGTATTAGAATCAGATTTGTCTGTATTAGAATCAGATTAGAATTAGAATTAGAATTGATATTGTCTGTATTAGAATCAGAATTGAATTAGAATTGAATTAGAGTTGAATTAGAATTGAATTAGAATTGATATTGTCTGTATTAGAATCAGATTTGTTTCTATTAGAATTGAATTATTGTCTTCAATTCAAATTTGATTGTTTTAATTTGAGAATTTATTTATAACTTTGTTCTTTTGTCATTGTTTGTATTAGCATGGATCCTGAAGAGAGAAAACGGATGAAGCGCATGAAGGATTACTCTGACATGCTATGGTTAGTGTCTGATGGAAACTACGAGATTCCTACTTCCTGTCAATGTGGTGGGAGAATCATCAACGAGGTGAATGTGAAGGAAGAGATCGATACTCATCCTGGGAAGAGGTTTTTCACTTGCATTAATTACGAGGTAAGTTTGAGTAACCTATTCTCTGCTTTTAAATGATATTGGCTAAATGTGTTTGTGATCGCATTTCCTGTTTAATGACAGGACAATTGGCTGCATCTTCGTCAGTCTTGGGTGGTGGGTGTACAAGAGGAGATCGAAAGGCTTACAAAGCGGGTAAATAAAGCTGAGGAATTTATAACGGGAATGCATAAGCTTCATTATCAGGTTGCTTCATTGAAGGTTTGTTAATCCATTACTAACAATTTTAAGCTTCTAATATTAGCTTTCAATGTCTAATATTCTCTTACTAACAATGTCTGTTATATATGTCCATGTGCAGGAACAGGTACAAGAGCTCAATTCGCAGGTTGATGTGTTGGAGAAGCGAATGTTGAAGCGATAATTTAAGGTACGTGTACTATCCATTCTTTGAAATTGGTTTCGTTGTTGGTTGGTTGGTGTGGAAATATCTGTTTTCATAAATTCTCTGTGTTGATTAATAGTGATTTGATGGTTAATTAAGTTCCAAGTTGATTAATGATGATTTGATGGTTGCTTTGATAAATGTTTGAGTTAATTCTAGAAATGGTTGGTAGTTAGAGGTAATTTAATTGATTGTCTTGCTAAAAATTCTTTAAAAACCGAATCAAAACACACCCTAAATCCACAATCTCTTTCAAAACTTCTGTAAAACACAACCTAAACCCACAATCTCTTTCAAAACTTCGTTAAATGGATCATTTTTCCTTAAACTCCCCCGGGTTTCTTAACCTCTTAGCTACCCAGAATAGTCAGACCATAGATGTAGAGTCCTTCGAGTTTCATAGGTTTAGTAGCCAGAGCTCAGAAGATCTAACAAAGGTGGAGAGGAGAAAGTGGACACCAAAGGAAGATCTGGTTCTCATCAGCGCATGGCTCAACACTAGCAAAAACTCCATTGTTAGTAATGAGCAAAAAGGCGGTGCATTTTGGAAGAGAATCCAAGAGTACCTCAATGCAAGCCCTCAGGTTAGTGAGTTACCATCTAGAGAGGTAAGTCATTGCAAGCAAAGATGGGGGACACTGAACGCAGAGGTTTGCAAGTTTGTGGGGAGCTATGAGGCTACGTTGAAGGAACAATCGAGTGGTCAAAATGAGAATGATGTCATGAAGGCTGCTCATGACATCTACTACAACAACTACCACGNAACTACCACGTCAAGTTCAGCCTTGAACATGCGTGGAGAGAGCTCAAGTATGATCAGAAGTGGAAGTCGACATATTTGGCGAAAGAAGGTGGAAAGGAGAAAAGGAAAGAGGCTGTAGAAACTGACGTGGAAGAGGTTAGGCCTCCTGGTGTTAGGGTTTGCAAGGCTATCAAACGCAAGAAGATAGGTAATGAAGCCGATTTGGAGAAGTGG
>OVBA01006943.1:0-15818 GCA_900406435.1 Lepidium aucheri
TCCCTTCATCCCGATCCTTAAGAGTGCCGATTCTAGGAGAATCATATCAGTGATACTCAAGGCAGAAGTTGAACACTCCTCGCACCACCTCCTCGCTTGTTAACTGCGAGGGCAGTTGTTTTTAGTCAAAATGTCCTCTCCTCGTGGTTACACCTGCGAGGGCAATATTCGAGGCCAAGCATTGGCTCGTTAATGGTCTTATTTTCACCTGAAACTCAAACAACCATAACACACTCCAAGCAAAAAGAGAAAAATAAAAATGTTCCAAAAACCAAACATAAAGAGCAAAGTACTTAAAGAAAATAAAAATTTCTTAAATGTAAAAGGATAGACATGGGACTTCCTCCAAGTGAGCTTATTTATAGTCTCAAACTCGACTCTTCACACCTAATTGGCTTAGGGTGGTTTAGAGAGGGGGATTGGATTCCCGTAATAATTGTTCCAACAACCATAAAGAGCTTGACTCTTTGTCCGTTTTTTGGAAGGTCATCTCCTTTCTTAGTAACTAAAGTAATAGCTCCACAAGGCATGGCCTGTTTGATGTTGAAGGGCCCTGACCACTTTGATTTGTGCTTTGAGAAGAGGAGCTGCTTGACTTTAGCAAATGGCTTTGTACGCTTTCAGCTCTTCACTTTATACTCCATTGCACCATCCACAACTCTTATTGGTTTCAAGATTATATCACATCCGGGATCCAATGATAGAGTCTTGCTCAACTCATTATGAGGCAGATTTGATATCTCATTGCACGAAAACATGGCTTTAAGGCTTTCCCCATCAAAAACCTCCTCAAATATTGGTAGTTTTCTGTAGTAATCACTGCCCTAGCCGCTCTTAACCATTAGAACTTGAGGTGGTTTAAAGGGTTTAATGTGCAATTTGCTTGAATCTTTTGGAGCTGCAAATCTTTGGGCACTCGTAGGCTGGCCTCGACCTGGTGTATGGCGAGGTGGATTGTTGAGGCTAGCTATTGGAGACGAGTTGAGCATTCCCCCCCCTTCATGAATCATAGTGTCCTCAGTGTTAGCAACGTTCTCATGTCCTGGAAGAAGCTCTTTGTCACTCCCTAAGGTTGTATGTTAGGCAGTGTATTCCTTGAGTAAACTATCCTTCCTCTCTTTAATCATGCATCCCTTAACATCATCATTTTTAGCTCGGATTATCAACTGTCATCCTTGTACTGAGCTGCGAGGGGAACGAGCGAGGAGCTGAGCAGGTAGTGGACTGGATTGCAGTTGTTCAACTTGCTGAAGCTTGCATTGAGGCTCCCAAGCTTGCAGTTTAGATCATGATATGTGCTATCAATTTTAGCAAATTTCTGTGTGAGTGCAGCAGCTACTGCTTGTTGTCCCCTCTTTATGGCATGTAGCATACCCATTATTCCCTCGAATTGAAGTGTAGTGTCCATGTTGAGTAGCTTAGTTGAGGGAGGCAAAGTTGCCTAACCTCGAGGCTAGACAACGAGTAAAAGCTTCGAGTAGAGTTCGGTTTTGCACTGTACTCAAGCTTGGCCTCCGAGGGGTACCTGCAAGGCCTACAATGCAGCAAAAACAACGACTTTATCAATAGAATATTAACTTGGTCGTTGAAGATCCAAGCTCTGAAGCACAAACAAATGATTTAACACAAGAAAAAGGCGAACTTGATCCTAAACAGAGAAATTTCTTAATTGAAATCAAGTAATTCCAATTTGGAACCGACACCAATTTGATAAAGAGATTTTTACGGTTTTCTTCTAACAAATCATTGGGTAAAGGGGTAAGTTAAGTGTCGAACCAAACTCGGAATGATGACAAACAAATAGGACTAATCAACCTATCTAGTTCAAGCTCAATCGCCGGGAAGAAATCTATCACACTCTACCAACCTAAAGCATGTGAATAAGACAAAATAGCCAAGACAATAAGACAAAAAGAAATACAAAAACAGAGCATGAAAAATCAAATCAAGATCTGAATGGTAAATCTTCAAGTAAGTAATTGGGCAAGGCGGAAAGAGGTCGGTGATCGGTTCTAGACTAAGGAGAAACTCAGTTTCTTAACATCCCAAAGCGAGAGGATCACGGTTCGATCAAGTCGCTCCCGCGATCATGAACCTTCACCGAAGGAAACTCTGACCCTACCCTAGTAGTGGAAATTAGATCGGGTGAGCATGAAGATCAGACTCTCTAATAGCTAGTAATCTCACAAGGAATCCAGTCGCTTGCCCCAAGTGAAGATTACTCTAGATCTAGCTAGGATCTACACCTCGGCGAATCCTACGCTGCTGCGGAGAAACTGATCCAAGTTTAAGTGGCCATAATGAAATTGGAATTGAGACCACTAGATCTAGTAAGATCTCATCTAATATATCCAAAAGCAACCAAGATCTACAAAGGATCGCACTGATCGACCTCATTTCCTCCTTGCCCATGGCGGATCTACTCACTCATGGTGAGTTAGAGCTCAAGCCTTGGGTTTTTGGTGTGCATAAATAAAAGTAAAGAAATAAACTAAAACAGAAATGAAAAGGAAGAGAAATGGAAATTGCAACTTACATTCAAGCAAATCCGAAATTCATTCACCAAGAACACAAGGAAAACTAAAGAGAAAAGTAGTTTTAGATCTAAAAACTTAGAGTGCAAAACAGAGGATTACAAAAGCATAAGATGTTCTGGGTTTTTCGGCCTAGAAGTCTATTTATAGTCTTAGTGAAAATGAACCTAGTCTCCTGGTAAAACCGCCTCAAAGTGGTCAGCAAGTGTCTCTTGAGGCGGTCCTCGAGGTAGAAGGTCGAGGCTTGGTTGTGAAGTGAGATATTCTCCACAAGGGTGATGTCTTTGTGTCATCCTCGAGGTCTACACACGAGGCAATAGTGTGAGGAAAGGTTCTTCAGTCAGTCCTCGCCCTTGGTAGTGTGAGGCTAAGTTGCGAGGCAAGGTTCTTCAAGAAGGTGGGTACTTTGCATCCAAGAGGTTCAGCTTCAGTCAGTCCTCGCCTTTGGTAGTGCGAGGCTGAGGTGCGAGGGAGTCTAAACTTTGGCTTTTTCTGCTTCTTTGTTCATCCAAGTCTTCCTAAGTTTTCCTGATCCGTTCCTTGCATTCATTTGGCTCTAAAGTGCTCCTTAAAAAACCTAAATCCACTCCTTATGCAGAATGTATGGTATGCAAGTGCAAAACATGAAAATGAACCTAAAATGTTTCTAGAATGATGCAAATGCTATGATATGGATGGAAAATAACGCTAAGAATGGTCCTAAAAAGTGTTGAAATCCAGACATATCAATGCCAAGGGCCATTAGACCATTTCAAGTCTTGGAAAAGATCAATGAAAACGCGTACAAGATCGACTTGCCAAGGGAGTACAAAATCAGTTCTAGTTCAACATTTCTGACTTGATTCCTTTTGATGGAGACGAACCAGATTTGAGGTCATATCCTTTTTAAGAGGAAGGGTATCTTCAAGACCAAAGAAGTTCAAGAATCATTTTTCAGTCAAGAATGATAAATGCTCTTCCATTTACTAAGTAGTCTTCTTTCATTTTCGAGACATTTAAGTCTCTAGTTTTAAGGAAGTCATTTCATTCTCTAGATAAACCTATGCAACTCTTCGAAGAGATTATCCAAATTTTTATCAATAAATTTGAGAGTGATTCTCTTTTGTTCCTTGTGAACTTTTCGATCAGTCTTGGTGTGTCATATCCAAATGATCAAATTGGTTTATCAAGTATTTTCCATCATACTTGTGTGGCCATTCCATGCCATTGGCATGAAGAAGAGAGTTGAAACAACAATAATCTTCGGTTTAATATACTAAAGGTGGGGCTGCTCTAATCTACATTTCATAGTTCCACAACCTTGCTTGACTGAAGGAGAGTTCTAATAACAACAATCTTAGGTTTGATATACCTAAGGTTGGGGTTACTCAAATTCTTTAAAGACCAAGGATTATCCTTATAACTCGAAGTGTCGATTCTCTTGGGGTTTCCGTGTCATTTGGACCATCCAAGGCTTAGATTCAAGGTCGAATCCTTTGAATTGGGGGGAGACTTGTAACACCTGCGTTCCGTGGACCCTCGAGTGATTCCGGATTGGGTCAAGGGAAGTGGGTCAGTTGGGATGGAAATGGTAAAGCCGGATAGATCAAAGGTTGATTTTCAGTCGTGAAAAGGCAATTGGAATTTAAACGTACGAGCGAAATCAGTCAAGTCCGTGAAAATTCAGCTAAATATGGGAATTCAGACTAGTCTGTGATTTTCAGACAGCATAGTTGGATTCAGACAAGTTGGTCGGATTTGGACCAAATGGACAGCCCGACCGGATCGGTTGTGGTTTAAACATGTTTGCGGTTTGTTCGGGGCTGCTAGATCGACCTTCGGACAAGGTCCAAGTTTTACGGATAATGGTTGGTATTTGGACAGGATTGGTCTATGTTCGTACAGGTAAGGTGCATGTCCCGATGGATTGGGTCGAGAACTTGCTAAGCCGGTCGAGGGCCCGTATGGTCGGATTGTACCACGGATTGAAAGCAGGCCTAGCCTTTTTAGGCCCTCTTGGACATGGGCCTGGACACTAGAATATATGTCCATTAAATTGCGGGTCTCGTGGGTCGACCCGGCATGGACAGCAGATCAGGCGGGCGTAACCCGTCATGGGTTGGTGTATTTGAAGGTATCTCCACAATCAGAAGATCTCTTTTAAACCTATTGCGTCTTTGTCGAATCTAACCTCTGAGAGCTGAAATTTGCAGGAATTAGTCGATCGAAGTATTCTAAAATCATTAGGTGAAGATTTCATCCCAATCTTCACACCTGTCTTGATGTGTATGTCAATCTTCTGGTTTGTATCCTAATTCATCTCTTATCCTTCTTCATCCTCTGTCTCTCTGCTCCATAGCCACCAAAACTTATCAGTTTTGCGGAAATTTAGGTTAATTTTGTGTGACAAATGCTTACGTTGTATGTTTCACTAGCTTGGGTGCTTGCAAACCTTTTTATGTTGACCAGGGAAATGAAGAATAGGATTACTCTTTTCCTTCAATGGTGATACATGTTACATAATCTTTAGTTACAATTTTGAATATTAGTAGTATTTTTGATGAGAAAGCAATTTAAGAAAGTGTTTGTGCCTTCAGATTTCAATGTATTTAAGAATATGTTTGTGTCTTCGGACTTCATTTTTTTGAGATTGCATTTGTATACGAGATATGGAAAGCCAAGAACCACAACACCAATATCAATATTTGCTCTAATCTAAATTAGTTCCTTCAATTAATGTCACACCCATTCTATACTTATATGAACCTATGCTACTTGTACACCTTATCTAACTGTATATGGAATATTTAATCTTATATTGTGATGAATATTTGGTCAAGAAAGTTGTGAAGATCTTAATAACTTAGGACTCATTGGTCTCCATGGAAGCATGACCTCTTTGACAAACATGAGACAACCCTGATAAAATGAAATATGTGGTTCGTGTTTGTTTCATTTAGACAAACCTGAAATATATTTTATTCATCACGCTTCTTGTATCTTAAGATCTTATTACAATTAAACAGGGTTTCACCGAAAGATTTTGCATCACAACAAGAGATGATTATTACAGGGCTGGCGAGATCATGTTAAATGGAAGCTAAAGAGATGGCACACGAGATTACAAGGAGGTGGGTCAGAAGCAACAATCTTGTTTGCAAAACAAGTCAGACTACTCATGAGAAGCTCAAGGTTGCAAGTACAGAGAGATGGATAAATATAGTGTTGAAGGAGAATATATGTCACAAGTAAACATTCTTTTTTCAAAGCTTTCTTTTGATTTCATGAGTTTATATGGATAACTTGCAATTTTTTGATAAGATGTCCGACTTTATTTACCTTTCAATTAAAAAAGCAGACTGGATTTGGATGTCGAACGGAGTTATACACTAATACTAGCATTCGTGGAGGAGTTTGCATGGCGCTCAACCTCATCATCGAACCTTAGATTTACTTATATTTTTGTTTGCTAAAGGATTAGATGTTTATTATTCATATTATACATTATTTGGTTAATATATAAATATGTTTTGCTAACAAGTTTTCTGAAGACTTAATAGAAAACTTAATAACAAGTCCTATTTTTGTGCAGAGATTGGTTTTTTATAATAGATCTTTAAGTTTTGAATTTTTCTAATTAAGCTTGGAGTTTTCTAAAGACATTGTAGTATGTTTGGTTGACGTCATTTGAAATTTATAAAAAAATGATAGTTTAGGAAAACCTATTGAACTGGAATTTTTTTAAATTGGGGTTTTGTTCAAAAGTTTTAGTTTGATGTTTGCATCAGCTGAATCGTAGGGGTTAAAAGCAAACTATATAGTATTAAGAAAAAGCCCTGTATTTAATTTATATATATCTTATTATATAAAGAAGAGTTTCTCAAAGTTAGTAATCTTATTACATAAAGAAGGGTTTCTCAAAGTTAGTAATTAACATGATTCTTTCACGTGTCAGATCCAATGATCCAAAATTATCCTGGATTTATATATATTTTGTTAAAAAACTAGATAAAATAAATTTTTAAATAGATACCTTCAATTTTTAGATTATCCTAATCTAAAAAAAATCCTAACTTAAAAGGAAATATTAATCTAAAAAGAAATCAGAAATATTAATTATTAAAAATTAATTATAATAAAAAGTTATTTTTATTATTATTCTTAAAAATGGAAAATATTAAATCAAAAGCTTATTTATAAATATATATATATATATATATATATTATTTGGAATCATATTTATCTATAAAAAAAATCTAATAATTGTAATAAAATATTGATTCTAACAAAAGTAATTTTTATTGGTAATCTTAGTATATAAAAAAGTATTATATTAAAAATTGTTTATATAAAACGAAAATCTTAATATTTTGAATAATTTAATATTTATAAAAAATCAGACTTTGATAAGATATATATATATATATATAATCATAATCCTAACAGAATATGATTATTTGAATAGCTTCCAAATATTTATTTGTATACATAATATTAAATTAAAAAGAATTTTATATACATAATCTTAGTCGAGAAGAGAATTTAATATTCATTGTTATATATACATATACACATAGATGAATTTTTAATACCGTCTAACTTTTTAATATTTCTTCAGTTTAATTTATTTTTCTTCGTTTACATTTAGAGCAATCGAAACAAATAAACAAAAAAGTAAAAAGTTTAAAATTAATTTATTATTAATTTATTTTACTATTATTAGCATGAAATCTTATCATCTTATTATATAATAAAGAGTTTCTCAAAGTTAGTAATTAACAAGATTTTTCCACGTATCAAATCCAATGATCCAAAATTCTCCTGAATTTATTTATTTTGCTAAAATTAGATAGCAAATCTTTAAATATATTTCTTAAATATTTAACATCTCCAAATCTAAAAAGAATTCCTAACCTAAAACGAAATCTTAATTTAAAAGAAAATCGGATATTAATTGTTAAGGAAATTAATTTTAACAAAAATTAATTTTTATGAATAATCTTATTATATGAAGAAAAATATTATATTAAAAACTTATTTATAAAAAACTATATATATTTATATATATTGAATCATATTTTTCTATAAAAAATCCTAATCTAATAATTCTTAAAAATTTATTTCTAATAAAAAGTAATTTTCAGTAGTAATTTTAATATATAAAGAAAATATTATATTGAAATTTATTTTAAAAACAAAAATTATATATATATATATACACATATATATATATAGGATATTATGAATAATATATATTTATAAATAATGCTAATCTGATAAGATATATATCTCTCATCATAATTATAACACAAGATAATGATCTAATACTCCCAAATATTTGATTGTATACATAATCCTAAATTGAAAGGAATTTTGCATACATAACCCTAATCTAAAAGAGAATTGTGAATATTAATTGTTATATATACATAAACACATAGACGATTTTATAATACCTTCCAGCTTTTCAAGTTTTCTACAATTTAATTTATTTGTTTTCTTTTACATCCAGAGCAATCAAGTAAAACAAACAAAAAAGGTAAAAAAAATTAAATGTAATGTGTTATTATTTTATTTTACTATTATTAGCTTGAAATCTTATCAAATTATAACAAACAGGGTTTCAGAAGTTAGTAATAAACTAATTCTTCCACATGTCGAACTCAACCATCCAAAAAGTGGAGTATCATATTATACATAGTTGAGTTTCAAAAGTTAATAATTAAAGATATTTTTCTACGTATCGAATCTTATTATAACCTATTATATTAAGTTGGATTTCAAAAGTAAGTAATTATAGAGATTTTCCACATGTGAGATCTTATTATTAAGTTGGATCTCAAAATTTACAAATGAATAAAGTTCTAAGACACTATTAAAAATATATATTAAGCATTATTTACTAAAACTAAACTTGTGCATAACACGGGTCCATATCTAGTATTACTATAAATTGAAGTTTCAATAAATAGTTCGTGTCTCAATGGTTATATTGCTTTCATCTTATTTAGTGGTAACAGGTTTGATGCTATCTACTAAATTATTTAATTTCTAAAAATTAAATCCGGCTCGTTAATCCGCTATGTTTAACGGACTGGTCCTAGATACTAATATATTGGATGTGGACCCGTTGGACGTGGGCCTGCCCGATTTACATGCCTAATTAATAAACATACATTGATGGAACATGAAAAAAATTTATATTACCAAATAAAACCTACACACACGTTCAAAGGAAGACAAACCCACATGTGAGTAGCTCAAAGTATTACAAAAGTTCTACCAAAATAAGATGGGAATAAGATTTACAGCATAAATACTTGATAAAGCTGACAAGTTTTCCTCCTCAAGCGTCCATTTTCTTGTGACTAGTCAAGGATCTGAGCAAACCTAAATAAACAAGATATTTATAAAGATTCATTCATTGAAACCCTAAGTTACTAATAAAAAAACCAAATCACCATTAACACAACAAATCAGAGAAGTCTTACCTTAATGACACGGCCTACCACAACATCCCAGAGTTGTGTACCTAAACAAGCGACTTATTGAACCATCATCATCAACATCAGTTAGAGTTAATTATATTCACATTAAGAAAGTGAATCAAAGCAGTATCGAATCAACAAATTTAACAATATATTCTTTCATCAACAAGATACCTACATAAAAAATAATCAGTATGAACTTGAAGAAGAGCTAACAATTAATTTCGTATAAGGAAACCACAATGTTGTTGAGCTCACCTGCGGATCTTATTTCTCAGGTCATCATTTGAAATCTTATACTACAAGAAGACATGTATTTTGCGACTATAAAGTGAGACTGATTTTTAGGTCGCAAAATGTGAGACTATATTGTTACTAATGTGCGACTGAAAGAAAACTGTCTTAAATCAGTGTCAAATTTGATAATAAATAGTTCAGTCGCATTTTAGTCGCAAAAGCGCGAATAAGTTAAGACTTATTTGCAACTCAATATTTAAGTGGCAAATCAATCGCACATTCGAGATTGGTGTGCGACTGTTTCATAGTCTCAAATGTCAGTCGCAAAACAGTCACAATGTGTTAGGTCATACGTTGTTTGTGTTTTGTACTTAATGTAACTAAAAAATGTATGACTAATTTATCAATCTCACATTTCAGTCTCAGTTCAGTGACAGTTTAGTGACAAACTTATTCTATATATACACCAACCATTTCACTTCTGAAACACAAATAAAAAATCATTATAAAAAAGAGTTTGTTGGGAAAAGAATAAAAATTCTTAGGAAAAAATAAGTTTTTAGAGAGAGAAAAACGGTTTTAGAGAAAGAAAAAAACTTAAGGGGAATAAATGGGAAGAAATTATAATTATACAAATTTTTTGGAGTGGGTATAGAAGAATCAATGAAGAAACAAGTAACATCTCGGCGGAATTTGCTGCTGGAGTGAACGAGTTCATGAATTTACGGGTAATCAGGTGCTTGCACTCAGCAATAAGGGTAAGTTTTGTTGTCCCTTTATTTCCTGAAAAATAATAAGAGTCAAAACAAAGAACCAAAACTGAGTAGTTTGATTGTTACACATGTTCAGTTCCATCAAAACAACACAGTTGTCAAATTAGAGTAGAAGACAATCTGAGGATCAACCAGAGAACCGACAATACTTATTAGCATGAATCCAACTCATTGAGTGCAAAGACAACAAAAAAGCAAATGAACCGCGGAATAGTCTCAAACAAGTTACTTCAAAATTACGATCACAAAAATGACTATGAGATCTGAATCACAAGAACAAAGATTTTACCTAAGAAGAAGATGTACAACGATCTAGACTTTTCAGTGAGAAAGGATTTGAAGCGGAAAACAAGAAGCAAAATGAGTAGGGAAATATATGCCTGACTATAATGTTTTTTTTGAGTACCAAACACAAGAAAAAGAAGAAGAAGACAAGTGTTAAATCATTATCATAAAAACGACAGAAGAGAGCATTTCAAATTTGGCTCAAACCCTTCCAATATTATCAGGTGGATCTATGGCTCCATGGAAAAATTTGTTAAGCGTACCAATTAAGATCCCAAAAATTCTGAGAGCCATTGGAATTGATGGATTCAAAATTCTTTGCAGTGGAAGTAGTCAAAGGCAGAAGCATAGGGATGATGTAATGTCAACGCGAGCTGGGTGAGAGTAGGAGAAGAAGAACAACCACCGGAGATGTCGTCTTCAATGGAGTTGCGATTCTGGCGAGTATTGATCATTCTGTGAAGAGATAAAAATTTTGCGGCGACTAAGGTTCTTTTGTCTTAACAAAACTAGGGTTTGATGATTCTGTAAAAGAGGAAAGACTGAAAAAATTAGTTTCTTGTTTTTATTAAGTTAAACGGGGAAATATTTTTGTGGGAGGGAAACTAAAAAAAGATAGGTGTTGTTTTTTCACTAAGTATTAAGCGGGTAAATAAATTATTTTTTCGTTTTGTCTAACACAAAATAAAGTTTGACACCTCTTGAAAAATCGAAAACAATGTGTTCACCTTTAATATGAAAAATCTATCGCATGAATTAATATTGTAAATATGATATGTATGTATAAAGAAAATATATCTATTTGGAATTTTTACATATCTTATATATAAGAGCGAAAAAACACTTTCATTTTGACCTTGTTATAAATTTTAGGATAAAATTAGCATAAGATTCATAACTACCTTTAAAAATAGGATTTAGATGAGTTTTGTTACAAATTTATATATAAATCAAAATTAATAATAACTTAAATAAAAAACTCTACAAAACATTACTTTGTACATTTTTTTTTGTTGTGAGATTACTTTGTATGTTTGTCTTAAGTATACATTATAATGCCTTTAAAAAATATTATTTCAAAAAAACTAACACTAATAAATTCAGAACTAATAAATTTTTAATAGAACCAACTCTAAAAACCTAAATTTAATAAAATATATGTAGGGTACAAACTCGATTCTTGGTTCAGTTCTTGTTCTTGTTCGGATTTGGATTTTATTTTTTGGATACATAGATTTAGGACTCATTTTTGTATTTTGTCAGGTTCGATTCTTCTAATTTTTTTTTGTTTTGTTGATTCAAGATTTTTTCAGATATTTTTATTTTTCGGATATGGTTCAGTTCAGTATAGATCGAGTTTGAGTTCAAATATTTTTATTGTTTTCGGTTCGGATTTGTGTTTGTTTTTTTTGAATATACAAATTTAAGACCCATTTGGATATTTTATCAGGTTCAGTTCAGGTTCGATTCCTGTAATTCCAATCAATTTGAGTTTGAGTTTCAAGCCTCTAAAAGAACATATTAGAAATAATATACCAAAATATCAACACGTGTTTAAGAACCTAAATATGAACACGAGTTTGAAAACCAATCCAAGCTTGTGTTATATCGCGGGTATATTATTAGTCTTATATATTAAAGTGGGAGACACTTTCATTTTGACCATATTATAAATTTTAGGATCAATTTAACATATGGTTCATAACTACCCTTAAAAATAGGCATAGGGTGAGTTTAACTATAAACTTTTGCATAAAAATTTTAAATTAAAAAAAATTAACTAGAAAAAATACTAAAAATTTTAAAATTAAAAAAAACATATTTGTTTACAGATTTTCTTATTGATTCAGTTATGATTCGGGTTATGATTTAATTTTCTGGGTAAATAAATTTAGGACGTATTCTGGTGTTTTGTCAGGTTTGGTTCATTTAATTTGGTATTTTGATTATTTAGATTTTAGACTTATTCAAATATTTTTATTTCTCTAATAGAATTTTGTTCGGTATAGATCGAGTTTGGGTTTCAAGGATTTTTATTTAAACATTCAAAGTAAATTTAAAATTAATAAAAAAACTTTAATAAGATAAAAGTTTATTTTTGATTTGGTTTTACTTTGAGTTTGGGTTCGCTTTTTCGGTTACACAGATTTAGGATCCATTTGAATATTCTGTCGGGTTTGATTCTTTTAATTCAGACCGATTATGGTTCGGGTTTCAAGTCTATAAAATAATAGCTCAAAAATAATATTCCAAACTATCAACATATGTCTAACAAATGAAGATAGATTCAAAAAACAATTAAAAAAATAAATCTCGCGTTATAACGCGGTATAATCATAGTTATATATATAAATATATATATATATATATTCTTATTTTCGTCTATTTTTTGTTTTCTCCATATATATTTTAAATTTTATTTTTGTAAATATATTAGTTAGAAAAATGGTAATAGGTTCATGCTCTAACATAACACATATGGTTGACAAAAAAACAAAAAAAAAACCAACAAGGCCTAAACCCGAACTAATCAGATTTCTCATTACTTAACCAAATAACAGACTCGTTGGCGTTTATGAGTGCAGTTAACGTCATGATTGGTGGAACAAGCTGCCATCCTGACCAAGAGGATGCGGTGTATTATCAACTTTTCACTAAAAACTTGACTAAAGGCGCATTGTTATGGTTCACGAAGCTACCAACATGCTCGATTGAAGGCTTCAACCAGCTGGCTGAATTTTTCATGAAACAATACGTAATATTCGTCAATCAGAATACCTCGACAACAGATTTACGTTCTCTAAGGCAAGGATATGACGAGTCTATGAAATTGTACCTCGGACGCTTCGGGAAAATAATGACCAAAGCCAAAGTTAATGATGACATGGGATAGAAGCCTTGATTAGCAATGAGGCATTACAGAGAGACCACTTCGTAAATCGGCCAGATCCGGTCTCGGATGCTCAAAAAACTCAACGTAGTTCTAAAACAAAAGAGCCAAGAGAAGAGTACCAGGAGCCGAGTCAGCATCACAATAGAGGAAGGACAAATACCTGAGTAATATGCTGCATAATCATGTTAGTTTTCATCGAATTTTAGTTATTCTTACAAAGAAATTGTGTTTTTCATTGAATTCTGATTACGAATGAGTTTCCAACCATATAAAACATGTCTAATTTCAATATAATTGAATTTTTGGAAAATTTTGCAATACTTGTGGATCGATTGGTCTGAGCATTGATCAATCGATCTACTCACGCTGTATTCTAGGTTTATTTCATGCGAGACAGATGGTAAAAGGATTTTTCTATCCTAGAATCAAATCAATTAAGCATAGTGGTAGGTATATGGGAAATGTCGAACCAAATACTCAGAGGTGCTTGTAAACAACATATCTAATACTAGATCCTAGTCCAAGTAACCTACCATTCTGTCACTATGATAGATTATGATATTTAAATGAGCTTGAAAACTAGAGAATAAGATCAAATACACAAAATGACAAAAATAAAACAGAATAGAATTAACTACAGAGAAATAACATAAAAACAGAGCACAACAATTGCAATAAGATGAAAATTAGATTAAAGGCAAGGATCTAGAGGATAGGGAGGTTGATTGGCGACAAACTCGCTGATCCCAACTCACAGGACTCTTCTAAGAGATCTCTAGACCGGAACTAGACTAGATCGACCCGCTCTCGTGGTGAAGACCCCTATCTTGATAGGCTGATCCATTACGTCTCTCGCCTCGATTAGACTGAATCAGAAGCATTAAGCTAAGCCCAACTCGTCTAACAGCCGACTAACATGATAGATCTTTCTTTAGCGGATCAAGCCATCACTAACAAGGCACTTGGTCTCCGCTCCCATCAGCGCTAGCCATAGGTCACGGCCCAAATCAGATCTCTCTTGATCAAGGAGAGATAAGCATTATGCTTAACCTTGTTAGAAGAGATTGGAGTTCAGATCATATCTAGAACGGCGAGGGAATCAATGGATTCACCTCCGATCGTCCTATCCTCGAGATCCAAAAGAATCTACTCGCGCCTCATGGCCTGAGGGCGGAGGAGTAGGGATGATCTAGATTGCATAAACATAAAAAACATAAAACAAAATTGTAGAAAGTAAAGATGAAGAACAAGATAAATTTAAATTTTATAAACTTCAAGCATCAATTAGAGAATTATATTCATAAGAGCACCTTAAACAATGCTAATCATAAAAGCAATAACGGATTGAGATATTTTTCTGCTAAAACAACAGATAATTGGCAAGAGTGTGATTAGAGGGTATTGATAGGGTTATTTGCATAACCCTAATGGTCAAACCGACCTAAGTTGGTCAACCAAGAATTTTGTAAGTCTTGCCCTTAGAGTCCTTGCGCGAGCTTGGGCACCGAAGAGTGCTTCTTGTCTTGGTCCTCGTGGGTTGAGACTGAGTGGATGGTCCGAGTGTAATCCTTGTGATAAAGAGATTGATCTTCCCTCGCAATAGGTAGGTTGAGGCTGGTGAGTGAGGAATCTTTTCTTGAGTGTTCTGAGCACTCCTCGCCCTGCGATCCGCGAGGTAGCGATCCGAGGTTGCACGATCTTTTTCACCTAGCAGCTGATCCAATTGTCCTTAGCTCTAGTTTTAGCTCCTTTTCTGCTCCTTTTCTTAGATAAAAATCCAAACTCCAAATGCAAATGCAAAGAAAGCAAAACAAACCTAAAAGGACCTAAGTAAACGGAAAATCTATCTAGACGGGTGCAAAACAACCTAAAATAAGACTCTAAAACCATAAAATATCACACACATCAGCTCCCCCAAACTTAGATCTTGTTTGGCCTCAAGGAAGTGCAATGATCTAAGATGGAAAAGCTGCACACAAAGTGCGAACATCTTGTCTAACGAAAGACTTGCTAAAGCTAAACCATAATCCACACGTGGGCTCTATCATTTAGGAAACTACAATGTAATCATCTTCAAACATAGCATTCAACATATGGATTCCTATCACTTAAGCTGGTCTCAAAAGGTACAAGTCTAATTTCTTATTTCTTTTTGGTGCGGTCCTCAAAAGAGACTAGGGATCAACAAGTACATAGTTCAACTTCCCTAAGCTTAGCATGATAATTTTTCAACTTCAATGGTTCCCTCTCATCAAATTTTTTGCTGCCTGATTATTCATTCTTTCTTTCCTTTTTCTCTTTCTTTTTATGTGCCCTTTTGGGTTTTCCGAAGTTGGTTTATACAAAAATGAAAGGCTACGGGTTTACACTTCCTTCCAAGTTGCTTCACCAACCCGCATATGGAGTAAACAGCGGATATACACGGACGTGAAAGGCTACAGATTTACGCATCCTTCTAGCGGCTTCACCTTTACCACTTACTCCGTTTAGGTTCTTTGCAGGCAGGTTTATTTTCCACTTAACTTTTGAGAGGGTTTTACCAAACACACAGTTTTGGATCATGCTAAACATAAAGAAGAAAGGTATTGATGCATCTCTAGGCTCTAAGTTGGAAGTTTAAGTTCAGTTT
>OVBA01006944.1:0-15818 GCA_900406435.1 Lepidium aucheri
ATTCACATTTCACATCTCGGGTTTACGGATTTAACAAGTGTAGGTATTACAGTAATACTATTGAAATTTTCAGGTTCAATTGGACACTACCAGCATCATGGGTTCTGACTAAAAAATATTCTCCCTTGAGATCAAACTACAATGGTACTTCGAACATCAAAGGATATCTTTAGAGAGGAAGGTCTATCAGTAACTAATCAACCTGCTTTCACTAGATATTCTTCTTCTCAAGTTGTTAGATGTCGTATCTTCAAAAATATCACAATGTGACAAAATGAAGTCTATGGAATGTTTTGAAATAAGTTTTTAAGCATGAAAATTTTAATATAAAAATTACGAAAATTATCTCAAAATAGAGTATAAAGGCGATTTGTTGAAAGTTATAGTGCATAAGATTATTTATAATAAGTTTTTAACCAAATAAGTAAAATCTAAAATTACCAAAAATATCACAATTTTAAGTTAAGAAATTGGGTCAGTTAAGGTAATTTATCGAATGATTTGAAATAAATTCTTAACCAAAAAAATAAAATCTAAATTTTAGCAAATAACAATATCACAAATAGAGTCAAAAAGGGATTTTGTAAAATTTATAATCTATGGAATGTATTAAATAAGCTTTAAACCACAAAAAATTTAATTCTAAACATTACAAATAATAATCACAAAATGTAGTAAAAATAAGTTTCCTTTGGAATAGTATAACACCCAAAGAGACACCATTGCTTCCATCACAACTTCTATCAACTTCGTCTTCTAAGCGCCAGTTTATCTTTAAACTCTATCTGGACTTCTCATCTTACTCCAGGTCTATAACAAACGCTACAGATCTTCATCAAGCTCAGTGAATCCAGATGATAGTCTTTCGAGCTTTCAGCTCTTCCTTTGCGGTTTAGCTGCTGGCACCGTTGCTAAACTTATCTGTCATCCGCTCGATGTTGTCAAGAAAATATTTTAGGTTAGTTTCTTGTGTATTGACTTGTGTTGTAGCTCTCTGTTCTCAATGCATTGGATCATCGAGGTCTTCCTTAGCAAAAGCCAAAACCCAGTTTTACAAGCATTTTAAAAACAAACAAAATTTGATATGAGAATGTTTGTCACTGCAGGTCGGAGGTCTGCAACGGCACCCAAAATATGGAGCCCCAGTAGAGTTAAATGCTTACAAGAATATGTTTGATGCATTAGGACCGATATTTAGCTCCGAAGGCTGGCACGGATTCTATAAAGGTATTGTTCCGTCGACCATCAAAGCAGAACCTGCTGGTGCTGTAACATTTGTGGCTTATGAACTTGCATCCGATTGGCTTGAAACAAATTTTACATGAATTTGTAATACAAAGATTTCAATTCTCTTGAATGATAAAAAGCATACATGATTTCCATATATCTTTGAACAAAAAGACCAGGAAAAAATCTTTGTATTCTTGGCTACACAGTTTTACATTATTGATCAGAAAAAAAAAATGAAGTTAATGTCATCTCTGGGTTCCGTGTTACACAACAACGCACAAAACTTTTTGAAACTGGCAAGCACAAAAGAAACCAAGCCAGTTTTGAGTATGAACGAAGACAGCCTTCATCTTATTCATACTGTTTCTTCTGACTATTGGTAACCTCTGGAGGCAAAGACAGGAACTGGGTAATTTTCTGAACCTGAGAGACATCAATTCTGTACTTTTCAGCTATCTCCTTAACACTCATTGGACCAGAGTAATCCTGAGCCTTGCCCTGATACAGAAGCATGATGTGTCGCACTTGTGCCACATTCAATGTTCCTTGAGGCACCGGCTTTTCTTCATATCTTGTTGATTCAGGAGTTGTGTTCCGGAGCTTTGGGAGTGGCCTTTTCGATGTTTCCACTAGTGATGCCTATATAAATCAAAAAGTCTCAACATTATTTATACGGATTAATACATATTGGATGTAAACGAAGAAAGACTGGTTGTCAAAAAAAAAAGAAAAACAAAAAAAAACCAAGAAAGACTAAAATCCTGCAATTTTTACCACGCACAGTGCTTGTATTATTACTCCCTTTTTTGCATTATCTACACTTCCACATTTTGTCTCTCATCCTCAAATTAATCTACAACGCTAATAACTGTTCAGCGTTAAGATCAACGGTAGGAAATGTGAAGCAATCTTTCGTCTTTATGCCATCAGCTTTGTAACTATTCCATTGGTGTGACACAATACGTTCAAAGGAATTCTAATCTGGTTTCACGACATATAACAGTTACCATAGAATATATACTAATGTTCAGTCCAATATAACATTTTAGAATGTAGGAGAGACCGTGGGGTAATAACCTTTAAACACAAATTCCGGAAATGCTACAGAAGAATTAGGAACTAACCCAGCAGTTCATGAAGCCTTTTGAATCTATCTATCAATCACCTTAAAATCAACCAAATACAAGACCTTTACATGACCAATGAATGAAACTCCAGAAGACGTGACCTAAAGACCAACACAGAGAGTTCTTAAACTGCTCTCAGCAGGTACATAACTACATAAACCCTGAAACTACAGCCACCACTTAGCAACAAGTATCAATTACTAGTATGGAGATTAACCATCAATACGGGATGGATCAATTCAAATGCACTTACTTGTCCTGATGGTAAGAATCGATACATCCAATCAGACAACAGATAAAGAGAGGAAGGGAAGCACTACTAACTAACCTCTCCCATCTCAGCTTTGCCTCCAGGTTTAGCCTTTATTCTCCCAACCATTTGGTTCAACATTGTATCAAATTTTGGGTCTCGTTCCTCTAAAACATTATCTTCATTGGTTCTTGGAGCTTTGTCTAACAGAAGTACACACCCAAATTCAGATTAAAACGAACTTTCTTGGATAGTTAAAATACAGCCCAAAAGTCATCATCAATCTATGCTTACAGTAAACTAAAGAAATATAACAACTTTCAGATACCCAAAAGCGAGGGATTTAAAATGCTTATAACCTAACAAATTGAAGAAGAAACAAGGTTCTAGGGTTTATACCGGAAACACCATCAATAGCTGCACTAGACGGAGATTTCCCGGCGCTGAGCTCTCCCGTTGGAATCGATCTCCGATCGACGGCGATCTTTGATGTAGAAGATGGTGATGATCTCTCAACTTCTTGGATTTTCCCAGCAGCTCGACGCAATTGCTGACCCATTACCACAGGAGAAAAACCACGCTCTCTTTGTCTTTCTTTCAGAAGCAGATAGATTCAGAATTCTGGGTTTGTATTAGGCGCATTTAAATGGTAACAATATGGGAAATATATCATCAAAGTGTAGTGAAAGTAAGTAGCTTCAGTTTACGTTCTTCATGTTTTGATGGAGGCAAGAGAGAACAAGAACGTGTTCGTGTTGAAAGTGTTACACGCGCTTGCTTTGAGAGACACATTAACTCTCTCTTTTTTTTGTTACCCCGAGGAACATCGAACTTGCGCTCAGTACCTCATATTTTTTTTTGGTCATTTAAATGATTAAATTACATTTTCTATGGTGAAAGGATGGGATCCCATGTTTTATTGTAACTGAAAACCAAACTTACATAAGGCCATCCTCATAGGAGGTTGCTAATTGGATTTCTTAGGATTTTAAGAATAAAAATTAAATGAAAAAGAGTTTAATCAATAAAACTAATTTTTAATAAGAAACTTTTAGAATTTTTAAGAACCCCTACATGTCATTGTATTATTGGATAGAAGGTTTACCATTGAAAAAAAGAGAGTCACGTTTCATTCTTCTTCTCTCGAAACTTCTTTTTTCTGGTGGCTGACTCTTGCTCTTCCTCTCGAATCGACAGGGATGGCGTGACCTTGTGAGATTGGATTTAAGTATGTCTGATTCCTCATGTCTGGCCCTCTTGATCTATTCGCAAGACCTTGTAAGTTAATTTTCAATCCTTATCCCTAATTATAGCTTCCGAAATTAAAGATTGGCTGCAGGACAAGGAAGTGTGGATTTAGTGTTCCCATCTTAGCTTCTTTAGGAAAATGATGTCTGATATATTTTGGTTTGTGAAAGCTATCTTTGTTTCATTTGATAAAATTTGAAGAAACGAATCTATATGGCTAATATGGTTATATGATTGGTTTATAGTACGAGGCTGCATCAGAGTTGAGCAGTCATAATCCTCCTCTTGTTCTCGCTAAGATTGATGCGAGTGAGGAAGCAAACAAAGAAATTGCTAATGAATACAACTATTCCATATTTGATAAGTAAAAACGTTCTCTGCATCACTAGCTTTATTGTTTTGTTCTGTTTAGCTTAGTTGTTTTGTTCTGGTTCAAAGTAGTTATGATTAGTTGATTAGCTTAGTTGTTTTGTTCTGGCTGAAAGATTTAACTTGTATTTTCTCTAATCGTGATAAATGTTTGTCAAAATAGGACTCTAGAGATGTCTTGTTACACTAGGAGTCTAGAGATGTATCTTCTAAGGTACATGCTTGTTGGCTATGGATTAGAAAAATGCATAAATGATATTGAATGCTTGTTAGGTGTAGATTAGACAAATACATAAATGATATTAAAACTTTAAGTACATTGAAACCTTCTCATATATATTACATGATAAACCTTCTTTAAACACATCAACAAACCCCAACAACAACCTTGAACCACCGTTATTCATGGATCCATATAGTCAATATTATATGGATTCATCTACTTAACATTATGATTTCACAAATCTTTTAAACAGTCAACTCGAATCCCAAAACCCTGAGAGTTTAAGCCCTTCTATGGGACTTGGAGCATCACAACACCCACAATTTAGTGCACAAATGATTGAGGATCCAGATCGAGTGGAAGAGATAGTTGAGGTGCGTAGAGAAAGACGCAAATGGACTCCAACTGAAGATATGGTGCTATGCAGTGCTTGGTTAAGCACAAGCAAGGATGCCATGGTGGGGAATGAGCAGAAACTAATGCTTTTTGGAAATGCATAGCTGCTTATTTTAATACATCTCCTAAACTCTCTGATTTTGAAAAGCGAGAAGCTAACAATTCTAAGCAAAGGTGGCATAAGATAAATGACTTTATATGCAAGTTTGTAGGATGTTTTGAGGCTGCAAAGAGGCAAAAGAGTAGTGGGCATAGTGAGAATGATGTTTTGAAGCTGGCTTACGAGATTTTCTATCATGATCACAAGATAAAATTCAGCCTTGAACACGCATGGATAGAGCTTCGCAATGATCAGAAGTGGTGTGCCTCTTTAACTTGCAAAGGTGAGAGAAACTCAAATAAAAGAAAATATGATGACCAATCTACGAGTTCTAACACAGTAACCAAACCAGAAGATCAACTATTGGCTCGTCCTGAGGGTGTGAAGGCTGCTAAAGCCAAAGGAAAAGGAAGTGTGAGCAAGAGCGAGACCATTTCCTTAGTGGAGTTTCAGGCCGACCATCAAGCAAAAAGACTTAGCCTTGAAAGAAAGATTGTCCAAGGTGTCACTGCTTGACAATCAGATCACAAAAAAAGAACCACTTGATGAGATGGAAATTGCTCTAAAGAAGAAGCTAATAGCTGACATGCTTGATAGTGTCTGAACTTTGTATTTGATAACTCTAATGTTTGAACTTGTATTAGTTAAGTGGTGTTTTACTTTCATTTTGAGTTTTATGTTTTATTCTCTTAATGTTATAAGTGTTGTTGTTTTCTATTGTATTCTCTTAATGTTATAAGTGTTGTTTTTTGTTGTATTCTCTTAATGTTACAAGTGTTATTGTTTTCTGTTGTATTCTTTTAATGTTATAAGTGCTGTTGTTTTATGCTGTTTTTTCAACAACATCAATTGCAGATCAAAACCAGACAACTCACTATAGCTCAATGCAGGTTACATGACTCATTCTTACTTTAGTTGTCATAAGAGTTTAGAATAGAAACGTAATTGCCAGCTGTAATTAAGAAAAAATAAAAATCTTCTTTTCAGGAAATTAAAGTATGGTTCTGTGCTTGTGTTGTTTGCCTTACTACAGTTGCCCACTTGGTTTCTTAGTTGTCAAGTGAAAGTTATAGTTATAACCTTTCCACTTTTTTACATGGACGAACCTGATTGAACCACCAATATTATAGGGGCTTGTTGTTTCCCGTTCTGTTTCATTTGGTGATGTGACCAATACCTATGTGCTGCCAACACTCTGTCTAGCAATTTTTGTGGCACTGGCTCTTCTCTTCGTTGTTGCGGTGAGATACTTGCTGTGTGAACCAACGTTTTCCATTTGTCCTGCAAAATAATCATCACACCAAAATAATCATCCTGCAAATTAATCATCACACCTGCAAAATAATCATTACACCACCTGGCAATAAAGGTTACGTGACTCATACAAGTACATTGTTCTTAAGTTGTCATTAAGTTGTCATAAGTTGTCATTTACTTTTTAACATGTTCTTTGTTCTTAAGTTGTCATTAAGAAGAGTCTGTGAAACATGTGTTTGTGTTGTGTCAAGGTTTGGTAAGAAACTAGTTTAAGAAGAATCTGTGAAGCATCATCCTTTTGATTCTTGCAGGTTCTCTTTTGTTACTACATTGCATTGCATTGCAGGTACAAACTCAAGCAGTAGCACACCCGTGAAAGTCACACTCTTTTGTTTATTTTCTAATCTTGTAATTTTGTTACCGATCAATGTAAACTCTTGTCATTTTTTTTGTACAAACCAGCTATATATTGCTCAATATACTTCTTCCTTTTCTACAAAAATACTAATTTTGTTGCAAAAAATAAAGAAGCATCATAATGGCATCTTCTTCTCATAAAAAGTTAGATGATCAATTTGATGATAAATTTGATTAAGCGTTCGATGGAGCATTCAATAACGTGTTCAATGGTTATGTTTCTCCTACTAAAGAGAAGAAAAAAAGTATTATATAGAAAGAGATCATGAGCAAGGAAACAACCTCATATGGAATGATTATTTCAGTGAAGATGCAACATATCCACCTTCTCTATTCCGACGATGTTTTAGAATGAACAAGACCTTGTTCATGAAAATTGTTGAACAACTCTCCAATGAAGTTCTATACTTTCAACAAAAAAGAGATGCTACCGGAAGGTTTGGTCTCTCTGCATCACAAAAGTGTATGGCATCGACTCGTTGTATGGCATATGGTTGTGCGGCGGAAGGTATAATATCTTTATTCGGGGATGAGTATCTAAGAAGACCCACACCGGCTGATCTTCAATGGCTACTCCATGTTGGAGAGCAACGCGGATTCCGCGGAATGATCGGGAGCATAGACTGTATGCATTGGGAGTGGAAGAACTACCCCACCGCTTGGAAATGACAATATAGCCGTGCATCTAGAAAACCAACAATTGTTTTAGAAGCTGTACCTTCACATGATCTTTGGATTTGGTATGTGTTTTTTAGATCTCCAGGTACCTTAAATGATATTAATGTTCTTGATCGCATTTAAATGATTTTTTAGAAGCTTATTTGCTACATATCAAGAACCTGTCCGAAAAGATGTCGAGCGTGCTTTTGGAGTATTGCAACCTCGATTTGTCATTGTAAAAAACATAGCTCTTTTTTGGGATAAGGTAAAAATTAGAAAAATAATGAGAGCATGTATCATATTGCACAATATGATATATGAAGACAAACGAGATAGATACACTCATTTAAATGCATTAGAATTTTAACATGGAGAAGAAACGCAACTGCCCGAGTGGATTATACGTACTCTACCGATACGCCTACAAATCTCGTCAATATGATGACCAATCGAAATCGAGTTTGTGATAAAACTATGTATCAACAATTAAAAGATGATTTGGTGGAGCATACATGGCAACAATTTGGCACAAATTAAATGTTTTTAATTTGTAAATTTCTATTTCGAATGTTTTTATGTTATATATGTTTCAAATTTATTTTTATTCAAAATCAAATGTAAGTTTTTAATGTATGATATATAATTAAAAATTTTGTTAAGATATTATAATGTAGTTTTACCAATGGACACTTAAATAATTTTAAGAAACTATAGTTTCTTAAAATATTTAAAAAATTTAAAATAATGAGTAGAACCTCAAAATTTTAAAAATAAAAATAATGAGTAGAACCCCATTTTGAGGTTCTACCAATGGAGATGGTCTAAGGACTTGTTTCGGTCATGCCATACCATTAGTGTTATCAGCTAGAAAGACAAAAACTACTTCAGAAACTAAATCGAAAAAGTAAAAACCAAGTGGTAAATCAAAAGCCAAATTGGTAAGGCTATTAGCTAAGCAGTTAACCTCGTAGTACATATGTTTAATTTGGACTATCCAGTCCCATGATAATACGTCATAGCACAAGCATGATAGGAAGGAAAACTAGTGATTATCACTTATCCATGTTTGAAGAAATCTAGCTACAAGCAACAAATTAATTTCCAATTTCAGCCTTGTTATCTTCTTATTCTAAGCAATTACAAGATCATAGTAAACAACCCATAACTTAGCACGAAGAGCTGAACATATGCCGATGTTTACTGCAAAGCATTCACATTTACTTTCATCAACTCCCCCTATGGTAGGCACCAAGAGATCATTCTCTGTATATATACAGCCCGACCAATTTGACTCTCACAATTCTTTTCATCCGCAGTTCTAACTTCCAATCATGCATTCTTAATGATAAACACACCCTGTCTCTACAAATACCATTTATTCCAAATACATTCTCACACTTCTATTTCCAACTCCACCAAATACGCAAAGCAAATAACACGGACCACTTATTACCATGAACCTCCAAACGTAGCCCCTAAGTTTATAAATAACCACTCAAAAAACAATAATTTAAAAAAAGCTCAACGTTTTGAGAGCGCAACCAATCTATCCCAAAGATTCGATATTGCTTGACAATCAAGTAAAATGTGAATAATGGATTCCCAACCACTCTTGCAAACAGTGCAAATATCCGTGACATAAAAGATGCCTATGATATCTCTCAATATTGGTCATTAAAATTTGATGTACTCCCTGCCAGATGAATAATCGAACACCTTCCAGGGCTTCTACTGGCCATATTCGATTAAAAAGACTGCTCAATTTTAGACCAATGATTAAATCACATTTAAAGAAATAAAAGTGTAATTATATAATTTGGAATTGTAAGTTGTAAATTTGTGTAATTTGTATTTTTTATGTAGGTTTTTTTTGTTGAAATGTGAAATTTATTGATCAATAAAAAAATTTATTTACAAGTGAAAAGTACAAATTTATAAAAATTAGTCTACTAAAGAATACAGATAGAGATCATGAAATCTCAAACTAACATCGACGAATGCCTTCACACTTGTGATTGCCCCTGTAGTTGAGGGAGGAGATTCCGTTCCTTATAGTCCTATTAATACTATGGTGAAGAGATGCAATGGTATTGGAGGAGGTTCCATGAATCCTTGCATCCATTTCGCTCCAAACATTGTATATAGTAGCCTGGAAAACAAGCTTCAACAGAATATGATGCTATTGATTTCTAGAGAAAACTTCAAGAAAATGTAATGTGTCCGACTGTCTGGTGTAATGGCAGAGCCCATGAGTTTTGCGCAAAGACCATGCCAAACAGCAAAGCTGAAGGGACAAGCAAAGCACAAATGGTCCCTTGTCTTATCTCTTTCTCCACAGAAAACATAGTGTTAAATTCAACCCCATGATCTCATCCTCGAGCCTATTAATCTCACAATGTTTAAACCCTATGAATCTACTGCAAGTCCACAAAAATGAAGTAGTAGTACTTAGGAAACGAATCCACGAAGAACCAAGTTTGCACTTTCAATTACTCAATTCTAATTCAAGCTATACCAATAGAATAATCGGAATGAAAACTAACAACTTAAACGGTTTGCATATATAATAAAAAGCATCAGGCATCGGGTATTCATCAGGAAATAAGAATCAATCAAGAAAAATATTCAGGAACAAATAGGCACCATTTTTGACTTGAACATAAAAGTTTGACAAATCCACTATCGTGGTATTTATCACTCTACCTAACAACCTAGAGATCCTAACTATCGTTGGTTCCAAATTCTAGATAGGCCTTAATAAACAGGTTCAATTATCCACAATTAATCCTAAAATTCAACTATCGTTGGTTAGATTCAATTGCTCATCAATGCTAGTTCATGAATTCTACAATCTTTCAGAATGTAAAACAACCTAAGATCATAGATTAGGTGATCAAGCTAATTTTAGCATTACACACAAGCATAGATGGAGAATTCTGTGGATTAAATCCTATTCAATCCCCAAACATTGATTCCTAAATCCCTAGAAACCCTAAACCTGATTAGGTAACTACTCAGACATGATTACACAAGAAATTGAAGGCATGATAACAAAGAACATGAAAATCGATTATATTACGTAAAAGGGTTTAGAAATCTTCTCAAAAGCATGATTAATTTTTTCTCCCTACTTACAAAATACTCTCTGAGCTGAAAAATAACTCTATGTGTCTTTCTAAAAGTAAAAAATAACAATTTATATGATCCTTAAAACGCAGGTACAAAACAAGAAAATTAGGTCTTATTTTTCGCAGGTTCAAGGATTGATCGATCAAGGAGTTGATCAATTGATCTGCGTTGATTGCTCGATCTCTCAAAATTTTGTTCTTTCGTCGAATCGTGCACAACTCTCTATGGAGTGGTGATCGATGATCCTTGGAGTGTAGGTCGACCGACGGGTCAAGCGCAGCTCTCAATGAGGTAGTGATCGATCGATCAAGGGGTTGATCGCTTGATTTCCAATATACTGCTGAAAACTATAGAAAGTGCTCCGATTCATCCTAAGCCATGCTCTGCGTGTATAATCCGAAATAAACCTGTTTTCCACCTAAAAATACTCTAAAATACAGATAATCAATCTGAAAACATGCAAATCAGTGATCTCAAAACCGATAAAAATGAGGTATATCAATTCCCCCAAACTTAGCTTCTTGCTTGTCCTCAAACAAAGAAAGAAAAGACTAACAGAAAGATTCCACTTAAAAGAACTCATTCATCATCAGAGCATTGCATATCAATTCCATAGTAAACTACACAATACTTATCTGTCAGAATCGAGACCACCTTTTACTTCCCCAGACTTTGACAACTACCCAAGCTGAACTCCACAACCAAGCAAGTAATCCGGATTCACCATATCGACTTCCTAAAGCTTCTAAGTGCGGTCTCACCAATGGAACATCGATCAGAGGACACATGAGTTTCTGTTTCAATCTCAAGACTACCTTTGATATGATTATCTTCCTCTCATTTCAACACATTGCAGCCGATTAATTCCTACTTTTCTAGGGTAGCATTTCTTTATCGGCTGCTTTCCTTGGTAACTCAAAGAATGTAACAAGAGTAGCTTCATCGGAGTTCCCCTTGGTAAGCGAAATGTTCAAGAAATCGGCACCATCATTGATGTGAATCTCAGGCTACCATCATTACATAAATACAAGCAGCGTCATTGGAGAACTTTTACGCTTGGCTTACCACATGCTTTGTCAACTAGTTACTTCATATTAAGCATAATATACCACGAAATGTTTAAGAGAGGAGAAACCAAACTCACATAAAAAAGCTGTCATTGCACTGAGAAGAGAACTCGATCCTAAGTATACTATCTCCATAAACGAGAAAACTAAGTCAGGTTAAGGGTGAAGCCGACATGAGATCCCTCAAAAACTGACATGGATATGGGTGGTACTGAGATAGTGTCAAGCCTCTGGTTTTTCCAATAGTCAATTGTTCCCTAAAAACAAACATCGATGGTACTTAGTTCATGACATGCAACAATCCTCGACAATCATAGTTCTAAACAATCGGTTTTTAAACTCAAAAAGACAGCAAGTAAACAGAAAATGTCTGAAATAATAAAGCTAAATACAAAAGAGCAAAAAGAATAAGCACTAGTCAGAGCAAGTGTCCTCCCCCAGACTTACTTCACACCGCCCCGGTGTGTAAATAAGCCTAAAGAAAGCACGACTTAGGCATTAAAAATAAAAATAAAAATAAACATAAAATAAATCAAGTTCATAACAAAAATAAAAGATAGAGGTGAGAAATGTCATAGAGCCACTAGGGACTCTGACTCTCGTAGTCGCCAAGTGCTCGTCGGCGGCGTGGTAGGCGGCGGTCCAATGGCTGATCATCCTCATCATCTGATCCTTCATCAGACTGACGTCCAGCAACATCACGTCTCGATGCCCCAGCTCGCCTACTGCTCTTAGGTCTGTCCTCCGCAGGTGTGCTCATATAGAAAGCAATAGGGATCTTCCTCAATGCATCCTAAAGCCATCTCCTCATCGAGTGCTTCCTCTTCTTGTTCTCATAGTGCCAACCCCTGTACTCTCTGTCTGTAAAGTCATTAGAGAGCTGAGGTACATCAAACTCATCACTGTACTCTGGAATCAGGTGCTCGAGAGTCTGAGCAATGTTGGATTGTGGTGGTGGGGGCGTGAAAGCGGCAGAGGATCAATGCTAAGTATTCTGTCGCTGAATCTGCGGCGGCTCACGCTCGATCTCGGTGATCTCGGGATGAGTAAGGTGAGGCTCGAACATGACTTTCCATCGACATGTGAGAGAAGTGACCTTCGAAGATGGAAGCTTGCACTAGCAGGACTGCCAATCCCGTGCATAGTATAACCACTTGTTCTTCTCGGCAAGGTAGCGGAAGTTAGTCAAAACTCTATCATCCATGAGCTTAGTCATGTCATTCCTCTGATGAGTATCAAGATTGAGATGATGAAATTGAAAAATGGGCGTGAGTAGACTCCCTATAGTCTCTATAACTGAAGAGTTAGGCATGCCTCTGAATCGACGCTCTGTCAGCAGCTTGGCGAAGAAAAATCCCCAATTGATGTTGATAGGCGAGTACTGAGGAGCTGCACTGTCACCATACATATAGGGAACAACAGGGGCGATGGCATGATGCAAGAGCTCAAGCTCGGGCTTTGTGACAGTCGGGTTGATCTCCTTGCACAAAATAGTCGAACCTAGTAGCTTAGCTACAATCCAAACCGCCGGGTGTCTGATGTGTGTGAGGTTAGCTCCTCTGCCCTGAAAACCTCCCTCAGCTAATATATGCCATAGGGCATCATTGGGTGCATTGTCACTAGAAGGCAACTTGTAATTTGCATCCTCTCTAAACCCATAAAGCCTAAAAACTCCAAAATTGTAATGTGGTACACTGCTCCCTTGTACAGATATATGAGATATGAGGCCGATAGCGGAGCATGTGGGTCGGCGGCTAAGTGAAGATCGCAAGTGGCCAGAAACTGTTTCACTGGCTCTGGATACAACGAGTAGGGAGTACATCTGAAGGTACCTAAACCCAATCCTCAACCATCCCTGCGACATCATCTAGGATACCCAGCTTGTCCATCGTGATTGGACAAAGAAACTTAGCAGTACAAGCTCGTTTAGAAGCAGCTGGTCATAAAGTATTCAATGGAATGGTTTCCAACCATACGTAGCCTTACGTGTCTTGTAGGCATTGTCCTGCTTCAGCAAAATTAGATTTTTCCTATTTCTTAGATTCCTCTCAAATGGTTCACCATAGGGCCTTGGCCATAGCAAAATGGCCCTCATCGAAGCCTCAGTCATACCAGCAGCTTGTCTAGAACCCTGCCCTGCTGCGAGGTTTGATGACCTCCTCAGTTTCTTTGATGGTACCTTAGATTGGTTGGTTCTAACCATGATCTGCACACAACCAATACAAAGGAAAATTGAAAGTTCAATTTCTCTTTCAAAGGGTTGAGAATTTTTGAAATTATGAAAACTTAGAAGAGGATACTGTGAATCAATGTCTAAGCCAATCAATAGCAGAAATAATCATCCAACAATGCATTTATTGATCACACAATACTCAATTCCTAACCTAAATTCCCAAATTTCTAAAATTCTCTTTCAACCTAGCACATCGGGTTCTAAACACAAATCAATCCAATTTTGGGCATGTGAGTTTCAAAATCATCATATAACAATGATAAGACATTGAATTTACGTATTAGAACATCAATAAATCAAAATCCTAAAATTTCCCAAAAGCTGCATTAATTTCGGACTGAAAATTAACAATTTGGAAGCCATACCTTTGTCAATCGAGAAATCTAACAGGATAATCAGATAGAGGAGGAAAATCCGAGTGGATAAGACTTCTAAATCATAGAAAAAGGTATAGAATCGAAGAAATTACAAGCTCTTGAAGATTTTCAGCTGAAAAATTGTAAGAGAGAAAAGAAAGTTTAATCCCGTGCAACCCTTGTTTTCTTGGTTATAAAACACTTTACCGGTTTGACGATCGATTGATTAGGGTGTAGATCAATTGATCGATGATTTTTTGGAATTTTCATGTCCGCTTGATCGATCGATCACATGTAGATAGGCTGATTACTAGATCGAGCGAATGACGGTTGGTTTCCAGGATCGATCAACTATATGTAGGTTGATCACCTGATCGATCGCATCCTGCTCACCTCATGAATCGATTGATCCATCATCCCTGGGTTGATCATTAAATTGAGTGCATCCTGCGCATTCGTCTTGATCGGTCGATCTATCGTTCGTAGATCAATCATCCGCTCGCACGCATGGTTCCGTGTGCTGCTGATAAATTGATCCCTATTTAGATCGATCGATCTTGTCCCTTTCATGAAATTCTAACCTGAAACAAATTCAAACCAAAACGAAAAATCATTCAAAAACAGAAAAACTATGAAAAGAAAAACTACCTAATAGTGGGTTGCCTCCCACTCTGCGCTTGTTTAAAGTCATTATCTTGACTTTCGTGCTACTCAGATAGCGGATTGATTCTTGGGAGGAATGTTCACTCCCTTAATCCTTCCTCCATCGACGATGAACTCTCTCAGTCTCCTGCAGTGTCTAGCAACACTACAGTTCCATCAAGGTGAATCTTTTTCACGGTGTATGGTCGGGAAGATTCAAGTCCAAGTTGTCCTGCAAAAACCTTAAGATACAAGTTGTGTATAATGAACTTATCATTTGTATCAGACTTAGCATCAAAGATACATGTGTCTTCTTGCCCAGCCGAATCCTCTGCTAGCTCACGGCAAACACTATATTCCTCATCTGACTTATACTCTTGTTCACATGTACTCAAACTTGTCGAAACCACTCCTTCCAACTCAAAGCCAACTTTATTCTTAGTAGAAATGCTGATCATACCACACATATCACTAGGTGCAACTCTAATCGGGTAGGACACTCCCTTGTCAGCCTTCTCCAGCAAAACCCTCTTTTTAGGGAAATCGATCTTTTCTCCTACTGTGTTAAGAAAAGGTCTTTCCAACAGTATTAGCATTACTCCACCTCTAGCCATCTCAATCACAACAAAGTTGGTTGGTACTCTGCAATTTCCAACAAGAATAGTGAAATCGATTAGCCTTCCTCTAGGGCTCTTAGAAGTTGCATCTCCAAAAGAGATAGATGAGTTGTGCTCCTGCATAAGCTTGATCCCTAGCTTCTTCATCGTCTCTAGGGAGATGACATTCACCCTAGCTCCTGAATCACAAAGGACATCACTGATAATCAGTTTCCCTAAAATGCTAGGGATAGTGAACTCTCCTAGATCCTCTAGCTTAGTCAGCTCTTTTGGATAAGGAATCATAGGTCTCTGCTTCTTTGCCTTACTCACTGCACCATCATCAACATCAGAGTTTACTACATTGCATGATTCCTTTGGATTCTTCTCAACTTTTCCAGGTAGAGCTCCCTGCGATCTCCTGATAGCTTCAGTAGTCTAAGCTACTTGAGTGTTGATAACAAGGTTTTTTTTCGGTTTCTAGGCTATCAAATCATTGAGCAAAGTGGAAAGTAAGA